>CM077189.1:33836749-33871749 GCA_039654105.1 Coreius guichenoti | reverse complement strand
ATTCGACCCCTCCAAACATTTGGTGCCTGTTTATTTATTGATGATTTCTTTTGTACACTATTAGGACTTGCATGCGGCAGTATGAGACTTTTCTCCAAGCGTTTCAATTCGTGGAATCTCCCCTGTTTGTTTGGAAGCGACATACGGAACGAATGGGAAACTGTAGTTCTCGTCACGAGGACGTGTTGATGGAAAGACGAGGAAAGAGGAATCAGAGTTGTTGCCAATTAGAAAAACACCATGTATATCAATAGTCAAATAAACAATAGGATTCATTCTCTGTGTGAACTGGAGTCAGTCATTGAGCCGCAGTTTGTGTACAGAGGTTCACTGTTTATCACGTTTATTTTAGTTTTATTCATATTTTTTTCGTTCTCATGGTAAATTTAGTTTAATTTTTAGTCATTTCGTTATGTGCTTTTGTCATTTTTTTTTAAATATTGCAATTTAGGTTTATTTCAGTTTAAGTTTTAGTTGGTTAATAATTTTTCACTGTGTTATTTTATTTTAGTTTTGAGATTTTGAATTGGCTTTTATTTTTATATTTTCTGTTTTAATGTTAATTTTTAGTCTCTTCGATAAGTGCTTTTTTAATATATCAATTTATTTTTATTTATTTTTTTTCATCATGTTTCACTTCAGTGTTATTTTAGTCTTATATTTTGAATTAGCTTTTATTTTTATATTTTCAGTTTTCATGGTAATTTTTGTTTAATTTTTAGTCATCTCATTATGTACTTTTTGGGGGTTTTTTATATTGCAATTTCAGTTTGTCAGTTGATAATTTTTAACTTCAAAATCTTAATAAAACTAAAATAAAAATTAAAATAACACTGAAATAGCTTTTATTTTTATACTTTAAGTTATATTAATTTTTTGTCTTTTTATTTGTCTTTTTTTAAATATTGCCATTTATTTTTATTTTTTAATATTTTTTCATTTCAGTGTTATTTTAGTTTTATTATATTTGGAATTAGCTTTTATTTTTATATTTTGTTTTCATGGTAATTTTAGTATAATTTTTAGTCATTTCGTTATGTGCTTTTGTCATTTTATTTATTTAAATATTGCAATTTAGGCTTAATTTTTATTTGTTTTAGTAAGTTAATTTTTTACTTCAGTGTAATTTGTTTTTATTTTAGTTTTATTAAGATTTTGAATTAACTTTTAATTTAACTTTTTGTTATGTGCTTTTATCATTTTATGTTTTTTTAAAAATATATATTTATTTTTATTTTAGTTTTTTAATAATTGTTCACTTCATTATTTTAGTTTTATTATATTTTGAATTAGCTTTTATTGTTATATTTTTAGTTTTCATTTTTATTTCAGTTAAATTTTTTGTCATTTCATATGTGCTTTAATTTATTTTTATTTCAGTTTTAGTTTTAGTTATTTTACTGCTTCAACTTAAACTTTCAATTTATTGCCAATGCAATGTTTCTAATAATTTCTGTTTAAACTAATATTTATATTTTATTTTTAGTTCAGCTTTATTTCAATTAATTTAATTTTAGTTAACGATAATAACCCTGGTTCACTTAAAGGGCACCTATTATGCCCCTTTTTACAAGATGTAATATAAGTGTGTCTGTGAAGTTTCAGATCAAAATTCCTAAAAGATCATTTAATATACCATTTTGAAAATGCCAATTTTGGGGTTTGAGAAAAATGAGCTGTTTTGTGTGTGTCTCCTTTAAATGCAAATGAGCTGCTGCTCCCCACCGCAGAGGGCGGAGCCTTCACAGCTCGTGAACACCAGTGAACACGCCAATGAAAACTGAAACATGATACATGTTTGGCTTTGATTATCATCTCTATCGCGGACACGCTCACGTGACATTGCAGTTCTTCATCATCATGAAATATTATCATCTGCATGCGTTTTAAAGCCATATCACTCTCAACTTGAGCACACACACCCGACGCATGCGCACAGAGAACTGGATGTCGGTGCGTCCGTGAGTAGGCTATTAAACTAGACTAGTTCTCTTTCATGTGTTATTGCGAATAAACTGTGTTTCTGACATAACCTTGTGTGCATTTGACAAAGTTCACATGAAAACAGTTGGTTATGTCTGTGCACGTATGCAGCCAGTACAGAAATCCTGTGTGTATATTAGATCTGTGTACTAAAGTGAAAGCAGTGTAATATACAGTACCTGCTGCTATATCTGCTGTTAATATGAATCAAACAACAGAAGATAAACAGAAAATCACTCACTGCTCTTGACTGAATGAACTTTAGTAGAACACATTTCTTACTTGAATGCTGCTGTTAATGCTCTGGCGAGGAGATAAACATGGCGGACTTTGCCCAACACTCGTGGGCGGGGCCTGTGAAATGTGACGTCACATTCCCCAGAATCTGCAAATGGCTTGTTCTGAGACACTGCTTATGATTTATGGGGATTAAAAAAAAAAAGGAGTGGATGGATTTTCACCATTATAGGGTGGTTGTGTACACACACTGCCAACACGCATTTATGTTCAAACACCATGTAAAAGTGAATTTTGCATAATAGGTGCCCTTTAAGGAACATATGTCTGAATATCATTACATTAGATACAAAATATCAAAGCAAGTGGCATTTGTTTTAAAAAAAGGAATAACACTTTCTGAGCAAAACATTTCAGAATAAGTTTATAGTAATATTTATATATATATATATATTTTCACCGATCAGGAATAACATTGTGAACCAGCGACAGGGTCATGGGTGGCCAAGGCTCATTGATGCACGTGGGGAGTGAAGGCTGGCCCGTGTGGTCTGATCAAACAGACGAGCTACTGCAGCTCAAATTGCTCAAGAAGTTAATGCTGGTTCTGATAGAAAGGTGTCAGAATACACAGTGCATCGCAGTTTGTTGCGTATGGGGCTGCATAGCCGCAGACCAGTCAGGGTGGCCATGCTGACCCCTGTCCACCGCCGAAAGCACCAACAGTGGCACGTGAGCATCAGAACTGGACCACGGAGCAATGGAAGAAGGTGGCCTGGTCTGATGAATCATGTTTTCTTTTACATCACGTGGATGGCCGGGTGCGTGTGCGTCGCTTACCTGGGGAACACATGGCACCAGGATGCACTATGGGAAGAAGGCAAGCCGGCGGAGGCAGTGTGATGCTTTGGGCAATGTTTTGCTGGGAAACCTTGGGTCCTGCCATCCATGTGGATGTTACTTTGACACGTACCACCTACCTAAGCATTGTTGCAGACCATGTACACCTTTCATGGAAACGGTATTCCCTGGTGGCTGTGGCTCTTTCAGCAGGATAATGCGCCCTGCCACAAAGCAAAAATGGTTCAGGAATGGTTTGAGGAGCACAACGAGTTTGAGGTGTTGACTTGGCCTCCAAATTCCCCAGATCTCAATCCAATCGAGCATCTGTGGGATGTGCTGGACAAACAAGTCCGATCCATGGAGGCCCCACCTCACAACTTCAACTAAAGGATCTGCTGCTAACATCTTGGTGCCAGATACCACAGCACACCTTCAGGGGTCTAGTGAAGTCCATGCCTCAATAAGTCAGGGCTGTTTTGGCAGCAAAAAGGGGACCAACACAATTTAGGAATAATGTTATGCCTGATCGGTGTATATAAATAACAGTGAAAACCAAGGCACATCAAACATAAATTGCTATTCATAAATCAGCAGTTACAGAGGAAGAAAAAAATAACAAAATAGATGCCAGATAAACCTAAATGAGACGTGTTTGTAAAAAAATAAATAAAGAGCTGTTGATGAAAAGATGTTCAGATGGAGACTGACGTGAACAAATACACTGTAAAAGGAACTGAATTGCACTTGAAATGCATTTAAAGTCATTATTTTCACAGATGCTTTTAATCCAAAACAACTTCCAGGTTCAGTCCCTCTGGAATAAACACATTAAACCATCAGAGAGTTTGACACGTACTTTTCTTTGTGTGACAAACTCAACAAAATGTGGTTTTAGAATGTCTTTAAATACAGCTAAAAAAAATAAAAACACACTAATATATAAAAGAGTCTAAAACAATACAGAGAAACCAATAAGTGAATTGTGCATTTGACTGGTCATTTATGTATAGTATATTAATTGTCCGAATGTACAGTGTTATGTACAGTATATGATCTGTCCATCTCAGGAAGAAACCTCAAGGTAACGTCCGTAACGTACTGTAAACACACGCTGTAAACACACTAAACACGCTGTAAACACACGCTTTAAACACGCTGTAAACACATGCTGTAAACACATGCTGTAAACACGCTGTAAACACACTAAACACACACTGTAAACACACGCTGTAAACACACTAAACACGCTGTAAACAGGTCTTTCTCCTTTTCAATCAAAATCTCTCATTATGTTAGAAAAATCACAGCTTCTGTAAACGGCTTGCACGTCTCATTTACATAATTTATGCAGAGTCCACAGAATACTTCATTCTGATTGGTCAGTGATGGCATTCTGTAGTCACATGACTGTTGACCAATTAAATAAATATCATTGGACATCTAAAAACCACAAGTTGTTTTTTGTCAAAATGTTATGTCTACTGTAAGGCTGAGATAATAATACACCAACTTTATATTGTGGTGGATAAAATATCCAGGCCATTGGTTTTAATTCGTAACATTTTTAATAAATTCAGCACATTTAAATAGTCATTTCAAATAAAAATTCAAAATTAAATTTATAATGAACATTAAACTGAGTCTCAGGAACTATTAAATATACATTAAACTTGTTTTTTTTTTTTAAATCGTCTCTTCTGCTCACCAAAGCTGCATTTATTTGATCTGAACTACAGTAAAAAAAATATAAAATATTATTATAATATAAAATATCTGTTTTCTATGTGAATATATAGTAAAGTGTAATTTATTCCTGTGATCAAAGCTGAATTTATCATCATTACTCCAGTCTTCAGTGTCACATGATCCTTCACAAATCATTCTAATATGAGGATTTGATGATCAAGAAACATTTATGATTATTATCAATGTTGAAGACGGTTCATATTTTTGTGGAAACTGTGATCGATTGTGTTTTTCAGGATTCTTTGATGAATAGAAAGTTCAAAAACAGCCTTTATTATTCTTTTGTAACATTATAAATGTCATTTTTGATCAATTTAGTGCATCCTTGCTAAAGAAAAGTATGAGTTTCTTACCACAAACATATTAAAAATCAAAGCCATACTTGGTGTGTGTGTGTGTGGAGTCTTCTGGTGGAGTTAGTGATGGTTGTCATGGCATGTTAGCGGCTGGACGGCAGTTCCTCCACCTGGCCGCGGCCGTCAGCTTCAATCCAACTCTTCAGCGGCGGCGGCGGGTCACGTCTGACGCTCACAGTCCCGTTACACACACGTGTGCTGAAGGAACACAGAACATGACACGGTTACATATGAAAATATTTTTTACAGTGCGAATTTTGCAAACAAGTTGCTATCTTATGTCATATTTATGTGCATGAGGAAGATCGCATGTGATTGAACTGAATGTAATTGTTCAAGCAAACATGACATGATATGAGCTCACACACACCAGCTTCTGTAATTAAAAAACACTCACACACACTATCTTTGTGGGGACTCTTTATAGACGTAATGGTTTTTATACTATTCTCTCCCCTTACACTAAACCTACTCATCACACACACACACATCAAATCAAAATCAAATCACCTTTATTTATATAGCGCTTTTTACAATGCCAATTGTTTCAAAGCAGCTTCACAGTGGTAACAGGAAAATAATGCAACAGAATTTGATTCGGCTGTACAGCCGCTCTGGTGAAAACGGTGATGTCATCCAGCTCATTTCAATTATCATATAGTGTCAATGCGGGCAGATCAGTAATATAGTTGAAATTTAAGTGTCCCCAACTGAGCAAGCCAAAAGCCAAAGGCGACGGTGGCAAGGAACCAAAACTCCTTCAGGGCCAGAATGGAGAAAAAAACCTTGGGAGAAACCAGGCTCAGTCGGGGTGCCAGTTCTCCTCTGGCCGACGAACAAATAGTGTATGATTATGATTCTGGCAACATTACAGGTCAGAAGTCATATTAGATCAATAGATATTCGTAGGATTATTCGAAAGATTGGAGTCGTCACGCCGGGGACGGGTTTAATGAGGATGTCGTGTCGATGCGGCATTTACAGGGGGGAGTTTAATTGACACGGTCTCTACAGACGCTTCAGGGATATGGTCGTCATGTCCAGGCTAAGGTCCACCATCTGGTCTGGATACGGCCCGGATCCGGCCAACTGCAGTAAACCTCGGGATAAACAGAGAGACTAACATTAGCGTAGATGCCATTCTTCTTATGATGTAACGAGTACACCAGGTGTTATGGGAAGTGTTCCCGGTTCCGGCTGACCTAGTTAATGCAGCCTAACAATCATTTAACTGATTTGAATAATAGAAATTAAAAATGTTTTATGTGTATGCCATAGTAAAGAGATGTGTTTTTAGTCTAGATTTAAACTGACAGAGTGTGTCTGCTTCCCGAACAATGCTAGGAAGACTGTTCCAGAGTTTAGGTGCTAAATAGGAAAAGGATCGACCGCCTGCAGTTGATTTTGATATTCTAGGTAATATCAACTGGCCAGAATTTTGAGACCGCAATAGACGTGATGGAGTATAATGCGTTAAGAGCTCGCTCAAGTACTGGGGAGCTAAACCATTTAGTGCTTTGTAAGTAATCAGCAAGATTTTAAAATGTATACGATGTTTAATAGGGAGCCAATGCAGTGTTGCCAGAACCGGGCTAATATGGTCATACTTCCTGGTTCTAGTAAGAACTCTAGCTGCTGCGTTTTGGACAAGCTGCAGTTTATTTATTAAGCGAGCAGGGCAACCACCCAGTAGAGCATTACAATAATCTAGCCTTGAGGTCATGAACGCATGAACTAACTGTTCAGCATTTTGCATTGAAAGCATGTGCCGTAATTTAGATATATTTTTAAGATGGTAGAATGCAGTTTTACAGATGCTAGAAACGTGGCTTTCAAATGAGAGATTGGTATCAAAGAGCACACCCAGGTTCCTAACTGACGACGAGGACTTGACAGAGCAGCCATCGAGTGTTAGACAGTATTCTAGGTTACTACTTGTGGAGTTTTTTTGTCCAATGATTAAAAATTCAGTTTTTTCTGAATTAAGTTGCAGGAAATTACTAGTCATCCAATTTTTTATATCAGCTATGCATTCCGTTAATCTTGTGAATTGGTAAGTTTCGTCAGGGCGTGAAGAAATATAGAGCTGAGTATCGTCAGCATAACAATGAAAATTAACGCCATGCTTCCTAATAATATCTCCCGGTGGTAGCATGTACAGGGTGAAAAGCAACGGTCCTAGCACTGAGCCTTGCGGTACTCCATACTGAACTTGTGTTCGGTGACATCTCTTCATTTACTGCTACAAACTGTTAACGGTCAGATAAGTATGATTTAAACCATGCCAATGAAATTCCACTAATGCCAACATAATTTTCGAGTCTATTCAAAAGAATGTTGTGGTCGATAGTATCGAATGCAGCGCTAAGATCGAGTAACACTAACAGAGAGATACAACCACGATCGGATGATAAGAGTAAATCATTTGTAACTCTAATGAGAGCAGTCTCAGTACTATGATACGGTCTAAATCCTGACTGGAAATCCTCACAGATACCATTTCTTTCTAAAAAGGAGCATAATTGTGAGGACACTGCCTTTTCTAATATTTTTGACAGAAAGGGTAGATTTGAGATTGGCCTGTAATTGACTACAAACCCGATTCCAAAAAAGTTGGGACACTACAAATTGTGAATAAAAACAGAATGCAATGATGTGGAAGTTTCAAATTTCAATATTTTATTCAGAATACAACATAGATGACATATCAAATGTTTAAACTGAGAAAATGTATCATTTTAAGGGAAAAATAAGTTGATTTTAAATTTCATGGCATCAACACATCTCAAAAAAGTTGGGACAAGGCCATGTTTACCACTGTGTGGCATCTCCTCTTCTTTTTATAACAGTCTGCAAACGTCTGGGGACTGACGAGACAAGTTGCTCAAGTTTAGGAATAGGAATGTTGTCCCATTCTTGTCTAATACAGGCTTCTAGTTGCTCAACTGTCTTAGGTCTTCTTTGTCGCATCTTCCTCTTTATGATGCGCCAAATGTTTTCTATGGGTGAAAGATCTGGACTGCAGGCTGGCCATTTCAGTACCCGGATCCTTCTTCTACGCAGCCATGATGTTGTAATTGATGCAGTATGTGGTCTGGCATTGTCATGTTGGAAAATGCAAGGTCTTCCCTGAAAGAGACGACGTCTGGATGGGAGCATATGTTGTTCTAGAACTTGGATATACCTTTCAGCATTGATGGTGCCTTTCCAGATGTGTAAGCTGCCCATGCCACACACACTCATGCAACCCCATACCATCAGAGATGCAGGCTTCTGAACTGAGCGCTGATAACAACTTGGGCTGTCCTTGTCCTCTTTAGTCCGGATGACATGGCGTCCCAGTTTTCCAAAAAGAACTTCAAATTTTGATTCGTCTGACCACAGAACAGTTTTCCACTTTGCCACAGTCCATTTTAAATGAGCCTTGGCCCAGAGAAAACGCCTGCGCTTCTGGATCATGTTTAGATATGGCTTCTTTTTTGACCTATAGAGTTTTAGCCGGCAACGGCGAATGGCACGGTGGATTGTGTTCACCGACAATGTTTTCTGGAAGTATTCCTGAGCCCATGTTGTGATTTCCATTACAGTAGCATTCCTGTATGTGATGCAGTGCCATCTAAGGGCCCGAAGATCACGGGCATCCAGTATGGTTTTCCGGCCTTGACCCTTACGCACAGAGATTGTTCCAGATTCTCTGAATCTTTGGATGATATTATGCACTGTAGATGATGATAACTTCAAACTCTTTGCAATTTTTCTCTGAGAAACTCCTTTCTGATATTGCTCCACTATTTTTCGCCGCAGTATTGGGGGAATTGGTGATCCTCTGCCCATCTTGACTTCTGAGAGACACTGCCACTCTGAGAGGCTCTTTTTATACCCAATCATGTTGCCAATTGACCTAATAAGTTGCAAATTGGTCCTCCAGCTGTTCCTTATATGTACATTTAACTTTTCCGGCCTCTTATTGCTACCTGTCCCAACTTTTTTGGAATGTGTAGCTCTCATGAAATCCAAAATGAGCCAATATTTGGCATGACATTTCAAAATGTCTCACTTTCAACATTTGATATGTTATCTATATTCTATTGTAAATAAAATATAAGTTTATGAGATTTGTAAATTATTGCATTCCTTTTTTTATTCACAATTTGTACAGTGTCCCAACTTTTTTGGAATTGGGTTTTTGTAGGATCAAGTTGCGGTTTTTTAATAAGTGGTTTAATAATAGCCAACTTAAAAGTTTTCGGTACATATACTAATGTCAAGGATGAATTAATGATATTAAGAAGAGGATCTATGACCTCTGGAAGCATCTCTTTTAGTAGTTTAGTCGGTATGGGGTCGAGCATACATGTTGTTGATTTTGATGATTTAACGAGTTTAGCCAATTCTTCTTCTCCTATAGCAGTGAATTAATGTCATTTTTCCTCAGTGACACTACAATGCACTGTCTGATGTGATACTGTAGTAGACGGCTGCATGGTTATAATTTTTTTCCTAATATTATCAATCTTACAAGTAAAGAAGTTCATGAAGTCATTATTGCTGTACGGTTTACAAACATCAGAAGGTGAAGCTTTATCTTTGGTTAATTTAGCCACTGTATCGAATAAATACCTAGGGTTGTGTTTGTTTTCTTCTAAGAGAGTCGAGAAATAAGCAGATCTAGCAGTTTTTAGGGCCTTTCTGTATGCAATCATGCTCTCTTTCCACGAAATGCGAAAAACTTCTAGTTTTGTTTTCTTCCAGCTGCGCTCCATTTTTCTGGCTGCTGTTTTAAGGGCCCGGGTGTGCTCGTTGTACCACGGCGTTGGACTATTTTCTTTAATCTTCTTTAAGCGCCAGGGAGCAACTGTGTCTAAAGTGCTGGAAGTCAATAGTTTATGTTGCAACATCGAGTTCCTCTAGGCTATCTGGGATGCTGAGGAGATGAAACTGATGAGGAAGATTATTTACAAAGATAATCTTTTCTTTAGTGGCAGCAGTGATAGTCCTGCCATATTTGAAGCGAGGGGACGGCTTTGCAGCCTTTGCTAAATTAAGTGTACATGATACTAGGTAATGATCTGAGATGTCATCGCTCTGCTGCAGAATTTCAATGGTATCAACATTTATTCCATGTGACAGTATTAGGTCTAACGTATGATTACGGCGATGAGTGGGTCCTGACACGTGTTGCCTTACTCCAAGAGAGTTTAGAATGTCTCTAAATGCCAATCCCAATGCGTCTTTTTCATTGTCTACATGGATATTAAAATCACCAACAATTAGGACTTTATCTGCAGCCAGTACTAACTCTGATAGAAAATCCGCAGATTCTCTGGTAAAGTCTGTATGGTGCCCTGGTGGTCTGTATACAGTAGCCAGCACAAATGTCAAACGGGATTTATCAATTTCACTACATAAACCAAAACCAAAACTTCAAAGGAATTATATTTGAAATTAGACTTCTGAGTAATACTGAAGATATTATTATAAATTACAGCAACACCTCCCCCTTTACCTTTCAGACGCGGCTCGTGTTTATAACAATAATCTTGGGGGGTGGACTCATTTAAAGTAATGTAATCGTCAGGTTTTAGCCAGGTTTCTGTCAAACACAGCACATCTAGGTTATGATCTGTAATCATATCATTAACAATAAGCGCTTTTGAGGAAAGGGATCGGATATTCAGCAGCCCGAGCTTTATCATTTGTTCATCTGTATTATATCTGTTGTTTATTTGTTGGACATCAATTAAATTTTTACCGTTGAATGGTTTTGATGGTTTTTTGTATTTACTAATTCATGGAACAGACACAGTCTCTATGTGATAATATCTAGGTGAAAGAGTCTCTATGTGCTGGGATTTATCTGACTCATACTCACTCACTCACACTCACACTCACACACACACTCACTCACTCACTCACTCACTCACTCACTCACTCACTCACTCACTCACTCACTCACTCACTCACTCACTCACTCACTCACTCACTCACTCACTCACTCACTCACTCTCTCACTCTCTCACTCTCACACACACACACACTCAATCACTCACACACACACACTCATACTCACTCACTCACTCTCACACACACACTCACTCACCCTCTCTCACTCTCTCTCACACACACACACACTCAATCACTCACACACACACTCACACATTCACACACTCACTCACTCACACACTCACTCACTCACACACTCACTCAACCACTCACTCACACACACACTCACTCACTCACACACTCACTCACTCACTCACACACACACACACACACACACACACACACTCACTCACTCACTCACACACTCACTCACTCACTCACACACTCACACACTCACACACTCACTCACTCACTCTCACACACACACTCACACACTCACACTCTCACACTCACTCACTCACACACACACTCACACACTCACACTCTCACACTCACTCACTCACTCACACACACACTCAATCACTCACACACACACACACACACACACACACACACACACACACACACACACACACACACACTCAACCACTCACTCACACACTCACTCACACACTCACTCACACACTCACTCACTCACACACTCACTCACACACACACTCACACACTCACACACTCACTCACACACTCACTCTCACTCTCACTCTCACTCTCACTCTCACTCTCACTCTCACTCTCACACTCACTCACTCTCACACTCACACTCACACTCACACTCACACTCACACTCACACTCACACTCACACTCACACTCACACTCACACTCACTCTCACACTCACTCTCACACACACAAACTCACACACACCTCAGAGCGAGAGTAATCAGCGTACAGTACAAAGGTTGTTTGGTTGCATAACCTGCAGCTTCACATGACGTCTCATTCTGCATGGGTTTGTTCCATGTCATCACACTAATTACTAACGGGACACACTCGCTGCTGACTAACATTAATCTGCCACGGCAGGAGAGCTTTGACTCTTCAGAAACTATTCACACACCAGAAAGAGATTTAAAAGATTCATCTTAAACAGTATCGGGAAGCTATAAGATACTCAGAATCTGAAGTATTTCATCTACAGGCAAGTCAGTCTTTGTTTAAGTGGTTAGTTAACTATTGACAGGGATAATATCTTTTTATATACATTTTATAATATATTTTTATATCTATCAGACAACCAGTGTAGCTATTGTGAACTATTAGAAATAATTTTCTTTCATTTAAATAAAGCTTAAATAAAATATAAATATTAAGTGAAAGAAATAAGTTGAAGCTGAAGTACTAAAATTACTAAAACTAAATTAATGCTAAACAATAATATTTAAATTTTTTAAAACAAATAATATTTTTTTTAAAAATATTTAAAAACTAATATAAATGACAAAAGCACATTACTAAAACAAACTAAAATTAAATGAAAACACAAATAAATGCTAATTAATTTAATAACTAATAAATTCAATAAATGCTAACATTAATTTAGACCAAATATAGTATAAATAAATAAATAAGTAAATAATAAATAAATAAGAGTCTTTTATATACACTGGCGTTGAAAAATTTAGAATAATTAAGATTTTTTAATGTCTTTGAAAAATCATAAATGCTGCATTTATTTGATCAAAAAACAGTAAAAACATTGATATTGTGAAATATTACAACTTAAAACAGCAGCTTTGCCATCAAAGTAATAAATTACATTAAAAAAATATTACAGTAGAAACGTTATTTTAAATTGTAGTAATATTTCACAAAATTAGTTTTTACTGTATTTTTTCAACAAACAAATGCATCTTTGCACGTCAGAACGGAAGAAAAAAACAAAAAAAACAATGCACGGCACAAAAGAATCATGTTTTTTCGTTTATTTTCACTGCATTCTTGCTCGCCATTAACCAAAGCTTCCTGCGATGCTATCTGCACAGTTCACTTCTGAGTGCTCTTCTCTCTAGTGATGATGAGGATGTTATTGATGGCTCAGGTACGTACTGTAATGTACTCAGTAGTGTTAGCGTGGAGACGGAGGCTGTTTATTCCATCTAACAGGACTGATATGATTGGCACTCCATCCATAAAAGCATAAATGGGAAGGGCAGAGAATGCAACTCGCTTAAAAGCAACATTTCAGGACGGCCTTCATGTCCTCTGCCTGAAACATCAATACAGACACGCCTGTTTATCTGAAAGATGTCACGCTGACAACCCTAACAAAACAAGTCCTGAGAGCAACACCATTTTGGGGCATTTAGCAGATACTTTTATTTCACTAACCTATAAACTTCAGATTTTTTGTGTCGTGCATTAGATGGTCCGTGAACAGACGTGCCATCTCTTTTAACAAACAGAAAAATGAATTATTTTGTAAGGAAACATGATTATAACACTGCAGTGATCAATACTGTCTAAGATGACAGCCAAAAAGTCACATTTCAAAGCGTCTAAAAGCCTGAATGTGTCAGAGAAAACTTCTATGCCCCCAAAATGAAATGAAAGTCATCTAAGAGCATTGAGCACTCAGGAAGTGAGAGGGCCAGATTGAGGAAGTTAAAGTCTCATCTGGCTTTTGGTCATGGCTGATCTCATATGAGTCCTTTCCATGAGCACTCACTGCGATTAGCATCACCCTGGACAGGAAATGGATGAGTGTGTATATGTGATGTGTAATGTTTATCGATGCTTTAGTAATGTAAACCCCTGTTTATCTTGCCAGGAAATCATCTCAGAAAGTTTGAGAACTTGCCCAGTGGGTTTGGAACGACATATGGATGAGTGAATGCATTTTTGTGAGTGTGTTTAAGTCACAGTACAGTGTTAAAAACTCACTGTGAATGTGAGACGAGGACAATCATTTCCTCTCTCTGTATCCTCATCGGTGCTGTGATGAGTGTCGGCCTGTGGACCCGGTGTTTGGTGTATATGGTTGCCATGGCAGCAGGATCTGATGAGGTCCCTGGACACCGGGAGAGGAGCTTGTTCTCCCTGAGGGCAGTGGTGACCCGGCGCTACACAACCTCCTGTTTGCCTCTGGATGAAGACGACGAAAAACACACACACAACCATATTAGAGCCAAATCACATAGAGATGAAGACATTTATTTATCATACATGCTGAACAGTGTATTACTGCGGTAAGTGTGTTGGTGAAAGCACACAGTGTCACCTGATTTCATATATATACACCGATCAGGCATAACATTATGAACTAATATTGTGTTGGTCCCCCTTTTGCTGCCAAAACAGCCCTGACCCGTCGAGGCATGGACTCCACTAGACCCCTGAAGGTGTGCTGTGGTATCTGGCACTAAGATGTTAGCAGCCTGTTAGTCCTGTAAGTTGTGAGGTGGGGCCTCCATGGATCGGACTTGTTTGTTCAGCACATCCCACAGATGCTCGATTGGGTTGAGATCTGGGGAATTTGGAGGCCTTGTCAACACCTCAAACTCGTTGTTGTGTTCCTCAAACCATTCCTGAACCATTTTTGCTTTGTGTGAAAGGGTGTACATGGTCTGCAACAATGCTTAGGTAGGTGGTACGTGTCAAAGTAACATCCACATGGATGGCAGGACCCAAGGTTTCCCAGCAGAACATTGCCCAAAGCATCACACTGCCTCCGCCGGCTCACCTTCTTCCCATAGTGCATCCTGGTGCCATGTGTTCCCCAGGTAAGTGACGCACATGCACCCGACCATCCACGTGATGTAAAAGAAAACGTGATTCATCAGACCAGGCCACCTTCTTCCATTGCTCCGTGGTCCAGTTCTGATGCTCACGTGCCCACTATTGGTGCTTTCAGCGGTGGACAGGGGTCAGCATGGGCACCCTGACTGGTCTGTGGATATGCAGCCCCATACGCAACAAACTGCGATGCACTGTGTATTCTGACACCTTTCTATCAGAACCAGCATTAACTTCTTGAGCAATTTGAGCTACAGTAGCTTGTCTGTTTGATCGGACCACACGGGCCAGCCTTCGTTCCCCACGTGCATCAATGAGCCTTGGCCGCCCATGACCCTGTTGTCGGTTCACCACTGTTCCTTCCTTGGAGCACTTTTGATAGATACTGACCACTGCAGACCGGGAACACCCCACAAGAGCTGCAGTTTTGGAGATGCTCTGACCCAGTCGTCTAGCCATCACAATTTGGCCCTTGTCAAACTCGCTCAAATCCTTACGCTTGCCCATTTTTCCTGCTTCTAACACATCAACTTTGAGGACAAAATGTTCACTTGCTGCCTAATATATCCCACCCACTAACAGGTGCCGTGATGAAGAGATCATCAGTGCTATTCACTTCACCTGTCATAATGTTATGCCTGATCGGTGTATATATATACACTCACCTAAAGGATTATTAGGAACACCATACTAATACTGTGTTTGACCCCCTTTCGCCTTCAGAACTGCCTTAATTCTACGTGGCATTGATTCAACAAGGTGCTGAAAGCATTCTTTAGAAATGTTGGCCCATATTGATAGGATAGCATCTTGCAGTTGATGGAGATTTGTGGGATGCACATCCAGGGCACGAAGCTCCCGTTCCACCACATCCCAAAGATGCTCTATTGGGTTGAGATCTGGTGACTGTGGGGGCCATTTTAGTACAGTGAACTCATTGTCATGTTCAAGAAACCAATTTGAAATGATTCGAGCTTTGTGACATGGTGCATTATCCTGCTGGAAGTGGTCACATGGTGGTCATAAAGGGATGGACATGGTCAGAAACAATGCTCAGGTAGGCCGTGGCATTTAAACGATGCCCAATTGGCACTAAGGGGCCTAAAGTGTGCCAAGAAAACATCCCCCACACCATTACACCACCACCACCAGCCTGCACAGTGGTAACAAGGCATGATGGATCCATGTTCTCATTCTGTTTACGCCAAATTCTGACTCTACCATCTGAATGTCTCAACAGAAATCGAGACTCATCAGACCAGGCAACATTTTTCCAGTCTTCAACTGTCCAATTTTGGTGAGCTCGTGCAAATTGTAGCCTCTTTTCCTATTTGTAGTGGAGATGAGTGGTACCCGGTGGGGTCTTCTGCTGTTGTAGCCCATCCGCCTCAAGGTTGTGCGTGTTGTGGCTTCACAAATGCTTTGCTGCATACCTCGGTTGTAACGAGTGGTTATTTCAGTCAAAGTTGCTCTTCTATCAGCTTGAATCAGTCGGCCCATTCTCCTCTGACCTCTAGCATTAACAAGGCATTTTCGCCCACAGGACTGCCGCATACTGGATGTTTTTCCCTTTTCACACCATTCTTTGTAAACTCTAGAAATGGTTGTGCGTGAAAATCCCAGTAACTGAGCAGATTGTGAAATACTCAGACCGGCCCGTCTGGCACCAACAACCATGCCACGCTCAAAATTGCTTAAATCACCTTCCTTTCCCATTCTGACATTCAGTTTGGAGTTCAGGAGATTGTCTTGACCAGGACCACACCCCTAAATGCATTGAAGCAACTGCCATGTGATTGGTTGATTAGATAATTGCATTAATGAGAAATTGAACAGGTGTTCCTAATAATCCTTTAGGTGAGTGTATAATGAGTAAATAATGAATTAAACATGATAAAAAAAATAAAAATGTATTTCCTGCTGTTATATGTATCCATCCCAGGAGGAAATCGAAGGGCCAATCTCAATCCAGCCATTCCAGTCATATCTGACTCTCAAACACGCCTGCTCAGCATTTTTAATTTTACACCCAGACGCATTACACCCCACAAAGTCAATTTTTCAGAAAGATGTATTTGGTAGAAGACGCATTAGCATCCGTGCATTCACAGAACAAGTCGTCATTCTAGTGACTCATGCATTTGAGAGGAATGAAAGAGCAGCTAGTGTTTTTCCAAGCAGAAATGTCTTACTCCACATTAGCTGCGAACAGGAGAACACACAGCGAGAGAGAACGTTACAAATCAAACATACAGCAGGTGTGCACGCGCGCTCCATACATCAATTTAATTGGGCAAAACTGTCCTGCACAGCAAAAAAAAAAAAAAAAAGAGGTAAAGGATGGCAGTTCCTAAACAAGAGCTTTTTTGCCCTATTTTACATACGTAATAGAGACGCAGAACAATTCAACATACAGCAGATGACCTTTACATGACCAAATGTGATCAATATCAGTGTGGTTCAGGCACCACTATTATTATTGTTTATATTTAGTAAGTGATGAGATCATCAAACCTCTATTAAACTGCAGCAAGACAACAAGAAACCACACTGAAATGCCACTTTAGCAACAAAATAACAACAGCCTGGCATCCTGAGCATTGTGGTTGTGAGTTTTGCACAGGCACATTTTTTATTTAGTGCTACACTTGTACTAGTACAATAAAGTACCAGTGTGTGCGATAAGGCTGTAAATGAGCTTCAGCTCTCCGGTGATGAATGAGGCTGGACGCTGGAGTCGGTATATGAAGGTCAGTAGGTCAGCAACAACAGGCAGAAAAGACACACACACTCACATCTGGATCAAGTCCTCTGTCCTCAAAGAGCCGCTCTTTTCTTTATGGTCAAATAAGGATAGAAATGATGGTCTGGAAGCTCATGTACCAACTGAAAACTGTTTTATAGCTGAATCAAATTTGTTTGATAATTGAAGAATTTCACAACATGGGTAACACTTTATTTTACAGTGTCCTTGTTACACGTTACATGAAGTTACTGTAGAAATAACTATAAATTATGCATAATTACAAGCAACTAACCATAACCAACTCCTATTCCTAACCCTATAGTAAGTACATGTAGTTAATTATTACTCAGTACTTAAATGTATAATTCACTGTAACACAGACCCCTTAAGATAAAGTGTAGCCGAAGCTTGTTTCTTCTACGGAATGATCAAATAAAAAAGCTAATTCCGACTTTTATCTCATAATTCTAACTTTTTTCTCACAATAATGAGTTTATATCTCACAATTCTGAGAAATAAAGTGAGAATCATGATTAAAAACCTGCAATTCTGAGAAAAGTCAGATTATGAGATAAAAATTGTGTTAAGTTACAAACTCATAATTGCAAGAAATAGTCAGAATTGAGTTATTTGATTTATAAAAATGTGGGAATTTTGAGTCACAATTGCCTTTTATACTTTATTATTCTTTGGCGGAAACCAGCTGAACCCGTGAAAATAAGTCAACCAAATCCAAAGTTAAAAGCATGTGAATATTTGATTTTTACCACTACGTGGCGCTGGCTCGAAAATTCTCAGGCTCCTTCAGAGCATCGTGCCGATGACCTATACCGATTTTCTTAATGATACACTAATGCATTCATAAAAAACAGCATTTTACTACAAAATTCAAAATGGCCGATATGGGAAAATTGGATATTATTCAACTCTGCATGCCCCGAATCTAACGAGACCACTTTTATGATTTTTGGGCAAACCGTTCAGAAGTTATAAGCATTATATCTCCGGAATGCAGCATGTAGCCTCAGGTCATGCTTGTGATGACATGTACCAAGTTTGGTCAGAATACACTAAAGCGTTGCAGAGATACAGCCTCACATCCAATTTGGCATGCTCTTCAAATTTGTTTGCATGTTATTCGAGAATGGTTGGGTTTAAAAACCTTTTGATAACTTCTTTCCAGCATTGTCTGAAGATGATCTGATTTTCATGAAAATTGGAGCAACCGTCTAGGAGGAGTTCGAAAAAGTAGTTTTTTTGGTGGGAAAATTTGGCGGGAAATGTTTCATAACTTGTTTCTAACCCTAAAAAGTTATTAGCGTAAACATGAGTGAAACTTTGGACAAGTGGTGGCGCTAGAGAGTTTGATCTAGAGACACCAAATTTGCTGTAGATAATGTTTGGACTGTCCTCTATCGGTGTGCCAAATTTCATAACTTTCCTGCAAGCGGTTCTATGGGCTGCCATAGACTCAAGAGTGGAAGAAGAAGAAACGGAAAAATACTAAGAACGCCAACGGATACAATAGGTGCCATCACACCTTTGGTGCTTGGCCCCTAATAATACTTTCTTTTATAAAGCTTTAAACGCAGCTTAAAGCGCTGTGCACAAAACAAGCAATACATAGCTCGTAATAAAAGTAAACTCCAAGGTTCCTCGCTTTACTTTGAGTCTCCAAAACATAGCCAATAGTCAAAGACAGTGAACCAACTTTGGAAATTTGATGACGGGAACCAATGAGCATAACTTCAGTTTTACCACTGTTCAGACTCAAGAAATGATTATTCATCCATGTTTATATCTCAGAAATGTATATAAATCTGCATCAGCATAAAAGTGATAATGAAGGCCAAATGACCAAGTGATGACAGATAAATATTAAAGAGTAAAGGGCCCAAGACTGAGCCTTGGGGAACACCAGTGAAAATACTACATAAATAAAGGTGAAAGTTGAACATCAACACAGACAATTAAACCAACAGAGAAACCCAGATTAAACCTGCTAGCGTGATTTATTTCCTGGTCCTCAGACAGTGTTTGCTGGTGCCGTCAGTGAAGATGCTTCAGTCTCGAGCTGATCCGTGATCAGATACCCGACCGCACGTCTAACTGCAGCCTGCGGTTCATGCATGCCGTCTGAACACTGAAACACATGAAAACACAAGCAGAACATGAACACGTGTGTATTGATCATATTCATCTAAAGGGACTCGGGTGAGATCAGACACACAGAGCCGGATTCTTTTCATGTTCTGCTGCTCTGTTCTCTTATGAATTTACACACAAAACAAATCAAACAAAAGCAAAAACAGATCTTGTTTAAAGGAAGGTTCTGTGTTAATACTTTTATTCATTAAGGGTGCATTAAATTGATCAAAAGTGACAGTAAAGACATTTATAATGTTACTATGTTGTTACTTTCAAATAAATTCTGTTCTTTTGTACTTTCTATTCGTCAAAGAATCCTGAAAAATAAAATGTATCAGTATATCATCATATTAGAATGATTTCTGAAGGATCATGTGAATCGGAAGACTGAAAATTCAGCTTTGATCACAGGAATAAATTACATTTTACAATATATTCACATAGAAAACAGTTATTTTAAATTGTAATAATATTTCACATTTTTACTATCAAATAAACACAGCCTTGGTGAGCAGAAGAGACTTCTTTCAAAAACATAAAAAAAAAAAAAAAAACTGTACCCACCTCAAACAAACACACACACACACACACACACGTATATTTAAATTATATATATATATATATATATATATATATATATATATATATACACACCATATATATAATATATATTATAATAATATATATTATATTAGTATATAAAATCTACTGATATAATATATATTATTATAATATATTTTTGACATTTATTATAATATATTTTAGACAAAGTTGGTACATTATTTTATCACAGTAGTCTGGTGGCTATAGTTTTGTATGGTGTATTTAATTGTTCATTGCATGCTCTCATTTACTTCCATTTTAAGTGTCACTGTAATTTTACATTTGGGTCTTTTTGACAAATTTATTATTTTGCAAATGCTTAAAGCACAACTTGTACTGAACCTGGAACTTTCCTGTGAAGAAATAAGAAACACGACCTGTAAGAACACCATCACGCGACTGAAACGCTTCCCTGTGTTTCTACATAAACAAGAACAAAAAAAAAAAAATCAATGTTAATTTCTGGAACACAAAGTTACGATTTGCAAAGCAAGAGAAAAATCTGCCGTTCCCGCACAACAACGGAGGGAAGGTGACTTCCAGAAAAGCAGAAAGTCTTTGGAAAGGTTTCTGTTGGGGAGAGGAATATCTTACTAAAATTGCTCTGCTGGCAAACAAACTTCGAATGTGACTCGCTTGCAGAAAGTGGCCGGCGCTTGATCACTGTCTCGCTGTGGCACAGAATGCTGACGCAGCCACAGCGGCCCGAGAGTCATGAAAATAGCCCAGCGGAATCATGGGAGCTGTATTTCTCTCTGTGTAACTGGGTTAACAACACACGCATCTGAACGCAGACAGCAGCGATTCTTCACCACACAAGCATGATTTATCTGGACTGAAAAACAAATCCTGCAAACTAATCTGTTATCTGTACATTTACATATCCTTGCCCTTCAACATGACCCACATATTCATATAAAGACGCATATTCTCTAATGGGAATCATTGTTAAACAGGACGCTTTAAGGTATTTTATATATGCTGGCCACGCTGAAAGGTCCAGAGGTTTTGTGTGAATGAAGAGCATAAAAAGCACATCATCCTTATCCTCTTCCTCTTAAATTTCCATCTGATGAAGGTCTAGAATCAGTGATGCAGAAAAATAAGTGGAACAGCTTAAAAAAATCCCACTGATGCAAACTGAAGGAGTCTTCTCATGCGAGACAGGAAGAAAACTGCAATCAGCCAACCAAAACACCTTAGCAACCTCCTAGCAATGAACTAGAACACCTTAGCAACCTCCTATCAACAACCCAGAACAACATAGCAACATCCAATAAACCACCTAGAACATCTTAGCAACCTCCTAGCAACCACATACAGCATCTTAGAAACCTCTTAGCAACCACCCAGAACATCATCTTAGCAACCTCCGATCAACCACCTAGAACATCTTAGCAACCACCAACAACATCTTAGAAACCTCTTAGCAACCACCCAGAACATCATCTTAGCAACCTCCTATCATACACTTAAAACACCTTAGCAACCTTCTAGCAACCACCCAGAACATCATAGCAACATCTGATCAACCCACTAGAACATCTTAGAAACCTCCTAGTACCCACCCAGAGCATCATCTTAGCAACCTCCTATCAACCACTTAGAACACCTTAGCAACCTTCTAGCAACCACCCAGAACATCATAGCAACATCTGATCAACCCACTAGAACATCTTAGAAACCTCCTAGTACCCACTCAGAACATCATCTTAGCAACCTCCTATCAACCACTTAGAACACTTTAGCAATTTCCTAGCAACCACACATATCATCTTAGCAACCTCCTAGCAACCACCCAGAACATCTTAGCAACCTCCAACCAACTACCTAGCATCCACCCAGAACATCATCTTAGCAACCTCCTATCATCCACTTAGAACACCTTAGCAACCTCATAGCAACCACCCAGAATATCATCTTAGCAACCTCCTATCATCCACTTAGAACACCTTAGCAACCTCCTAGCAACCACCCAGAACATCACCTTAGCAACCTCCTATTATGCAATTAGAAAACCTTAGCAACATCCTAGCAACCACCCAGAACATCATCTTAGCAACCTCCTAGCAACCACCCAGAACATCATAGCAACCCCCTAACAGCTATTCAGAACATCTTGGCAACCTCCAACCAACCATCTGGCAACCATCAAGAACACCTTAGCAACCTCCTAGCAACCACCCAGAACACATCATAGCAATCTCCAATCAACCACCTACAACATCTTCATAGCAAACCTCCTAGCAACATCTTAGAAACCTCCTAGCAATCACCCAGAACACCTTAGCAATGTCCTATCAACCACCCAGAATATCATCTTAGCAACCTCCTATCATCCACTTAGAACACCTTAGCAACCTCCTAGCAACCACCCAAAATATCATCTTAGCAACTTCCTGTCATCCACTTAGAACACCTTAGCAACCTCATAGCAACCACCCAGAACATCATCTTAGCAACCTCCTATCATCCACCTAGAACATCTTAGCAACCACCTACAACATCTTAGAAACCTCCTAGCAGTAGCAACCACCCAGAACACCTTAGAAACCTCCAATCATCCACTTAGAACACCTTAGCAACCTCCTAGCAACCACCCAGAACATCATTGCAACATCCAATCAACCACCTCGAACAGGGGTGGTTCGATCCACCTTTTTCGCCTCCGATACCGATACCTGGGATTCAGTATTGGCCGCGACCGATATCGATCAGATACTAAAATTACTAAAAAAACAGTGCTGAATTACCTAATAAACTGTGTGGAAGAGACTGGGATCATTATTTTGTGAAAGGCATCGGGCTTGACTTAAACATTACTTTCCTAACTTTGTAAAACAATATACAGACACAAATGTAGTGAATTATTCATTAAATAATTGTGCACCACTAGCTTGGTAGACATTCAAAATAAACAGGAGTCAGGCTGACTCCATTCATGACGAATGATTTTGTCATGTGACTCATACATTCATGACATTCAAACTAAATAAAATATACTTTAAAATTAAAAGACATTTCTTTTAAATTTTAAGCACAGCTTTTTAACGAAACAGCAACATATGATAGATAGGACAGAACAAGAAAGGATATTAATAATCTTTTATTGCGCAAAAGCTCCAATACAAAGCGGTACATCCCGTGCGCAGAATGATGTGCTTGAAGCAACATGGAATCACCGCGCGGCGCGCACAGAGTCAGCATTTCGCATTGAAAAGTTCAAAGCACAAAGGGAAGCGATATCGATGCCTAGTGTAATACATCAATGCAATAGTTTATTGAGCCTTTTCTTTGAACAGTTTTTCATTTCAGTTACTGTGCATGTGAAGAACAATTCATAGTGCTCTCTACTCCAGTGTTGTGATCTAACACAGGGGTTTTCAAACTGGGGTCCGGGGACCCCCACGGGCCCTCCAGAAGGTTCTATGGGGTCCCCAGAAAATTTCAGAGAATAAAAAGACAAAGTAAAAATGGATAGTCGAACATTCTGTTTCATTTCTAAATGTTTCTCTCCTTTCTTGACGTATACATACTGTATTTGAATTGTATTTGTTTGCTTTGTATCTTTCTAGTGAGTTTTTCTCACTATAGTCCCCTTTATCTTGCTCACTGGGGTTGCAAGGCAGTATCTTAACACAGTAGGTGAGCTGCTTACATATATTTATTGTGCATATAAGTTGTTTATACAAATCAATTTTAATTGAAAATGTTCTTCATCAGGTTAATACATCCAACATCAAGTATAGCCAATTTAAGTTTGGAAACAATATGTTGCACTTATAATGTCACACTTACTATTTTATCTAACGGTTTAAATGTTTTTTTTTTTTTCATATACATAAAAATATATAGATGGATTTTAGGAAGGGGGTCCCCCATAAAAGGTTCATCATATTTGTGGGTCCTTGGCATCATAAAGTTTGAAAATCCCTGATCTAACAGACAGCCGGGAAAAAGTAACATGTGAAACTGCAATAAACTCCAGCCAGATAAAGTCCATTTATGCAAAACCATAGACCTTTATCTACTGATCTAGTATAATAATTGGAACACTGAATCATCTTGGAGAGCGTTTCATCATGTTACTGCCGTAACCGAGCGCGACACAGTTTGAATGCTGAGCTGAATGGAGAATGACTGACAGACGCAGTGGAGGGAAGCGTTCACATGAACTTGATTTTAATGACTTAAATATTCATCTGTGCCTCACATTAAACTATGGAATGTCTTCAGAAAACTTGGAATATAGTGCACAAAAACTTTATGGTGCTTTATAATGTTTTTGTGCCTTTTGTGTGGTATAACAATAACAATAGTATACGCACAATATCGGATTTGGATTGGATCTCGCCTGGTCGATACCCGATCCGGGAAAAAATGGCAGTATCGGATCGGCACACCCCTAATTTTAGCAACCTCCTAGCAACCACCTACATCTTAGAAACCTCCTAGAAACCACCCAGAACACCTTAACAATGTCCTATCAACCACCCAGAACACCTTAGCAACCTCCTAGCAACCACCTACAACATCTTAAAAACTTCCCAGTAACCACCTAGAACATCATAACAACCTCTGATCAACCACCTACAACATCTTATAAACCTCCTAGCAACCACCCAGAACACCTTAACAATGTCCTAGCAACCACCCAGAACATCATAACAACCTCTGATCAACCACCCAGAACATCTTAGAAACCTCCTAGAAACATCTTCGTAACCTCCTAGAAACCACCTAAAACATGTTAGTAACCTCCTAGAAACCACCTAAAACATCTTCATAACCTGCTAGAAACCACCTAAAATATCTTAGAAACCTCCTAGCAACCACCTAAAACATGTTAGTAACCTCCTAGAAACCACCTAAAACATGTTAGTAACCCCCTAGAAACCACCTAAAACATGTTAGTAACCTTCTAGAAACCACCTAAAACATGTTAGTAACCCCCTAGAAACCACCTAAAACATGTTAGTAACCCCCTAGAAACCACCTAAAACATCTTAGTAACCTGCTAGAAACCGCCTAAAACATCTTAGAAACCTCCTAGCAACCACCTAAAACATGTTAGTAACCATCCTAGAAACCACCTAAAACATCTTAGTAACCTCCTAAAACATGTTAGTAACCTCCTAGAAACCACCTAAAACATCTTAGAAACCTCCTAGCAACCACCTAAAACATGTTAGTAACCATCCTAGAAACCACCTAAAACATGTTAGTAACCATCCTAGAAACCACCTAAAACATGTTAGTAACCATCCTAGAAACCACCTAAAACATCTTAGTAACCTCCTAAAACATGTTAGTAACCTCCTAGAAACCACCTAAAACATGTTAGTAACCATCCTAGAAACCACCTAAAACATCTTAGTAACCTCCTAAAACATGTTAGTAACCTCCTAGAAACCACCTAAAACATGTTAGTAACCATCCTAGAAACCACCTAAAACATGTTAGTAACCATCCTAGAAACCACCTAAAACATCTTAGTAACCTCCTAAAACATGTTAGTAACCTCCTAGAAACCACCTAAAACATGTTAGTAACCATCCTAGAAACCACCTAAAACATCTTAGTAACCTCCTAAAACATGTTAGTAACCATCCTAGAAACCACCTAAAACATGTTAGTAACCATCCTAGAAACCACCTAAAACATCTTAGTAACCTCCTAAAACATGTTAGTAACCATCCTAGAAACCACCTAAAACATCTTAGTAACCTCCTAAAACATGTTAGTAACCATCCTAGAAACCACCTAAAACATCTTAGTAACCTCCTAAAACATGTTAGTAACCTCCTAGAAACCACCTAAAACATGTTAGTAACCTCCTAAAACATGTTAGTAACCTCCTAGAAACCACCTAAAACATGTTAGTAACCATCCTAGAAACCACCTAAAACATCTTAGTAACCTCCTAAAACATGTTAGTAACCATCCTAGTAACCATCCTAGAAACCACCTAAAACATGTTAGTAACCATCCTAGAAACCACCTAAAACATCTTAGTAACCTCCTAAAACATGTTAGTAACCATCCTAGAAACCACCTAAAACATCTTAGTAACCATCCTAGAAACCACCTAAAACATCTTAGTAACCTCCTAAAACATGTTAGTAACCTCCTAGAAACCACCTAAAACATGTTAGTAACCATCCTAGAAACCACCTAAAACATCTTAGTAACCTCCTAAAACATGTTAGTAACCATCCTAGAAACAACCTAAAACATGTTAGTAACCTCCTAAAACATGTTAGTAACCATCCTAGAAACCACCTAAAACATGTTAGTAACCATCCTAGAAACCACCTAAAACATCTTAGAAACCTCCTAGAAACCACCTAAAACATCTTAGAAACCTCCTAGCAACCACCTAAAACATGTTAGTAACCACCTAAAACATCTTAGAAACCTCCTAGCAACCACCTAAAACATGTTAGTAACCATCCTAGAAACCACCTAAAACATCTTAGAAACCTTCTAGCCACCACCCAGAACACCTTAGCAAAACTAAAGCCTAACCCTAACCCAAAACGCATAAATGTGAATAAAACAAAACCGTCTGATTTCTGACACTGCTCTGGGGGTCAGAGGTCAGATACACTTTACCTACCTCACTTGACCTCATTTCACAAAAGGTCACATGATCACAGAAATCAGCCACAATGCAACAGAAACAATCTCCACTTCTGCAAGAAGAGTTGAGAATAAGAGAAGAAAAAAAAAATCACGTTTATACATCTGAAGTTATTATTCAGGTAAGCAGATATATATGCATGTTTGACTGGCACCTCAGACTGTTGCTCTGCCGAGTCAGCAGTGGATCGGAAAGAAAAAAGTGCCATGAGAGAAACTCGTGGCAATGCTGATTATGTAATGTGTGTGTGCGTTATTAATTGAAACACAACACACTAAATCATGCATAGATATAGAAGTGCTTACTTCAGTGCAGGTTAATTTCTCTGTATTAGTGTGGTAATTTCTGCTGATGCACCAGCAGTAAAACGGCACGTTTTCCCCAGACTAACACAAGAAGTGTTGATCTGACAAGTGCAACAGACTCAGACATCTCCTGTGTTTTGCTGAACATCAAATGCAATTACATGCGACTTGTGTCAGGAAGTTCAGTGCATCTGCGGCGAGATGAGAGACTGAGTCCTTCATCAGACCGGACGAGACAAGAGACCCTGAGCGCTGAAGCCATTGATTTAAGATCAAATCAAATCACTCATGCAAAACTAACAGCCACACAACACAACACAACACAGCCTCTCGCTGATGTTCATGAAGAAACCTGCCAGCGTCTGTGACATTTACAGCTGTGTGTGACTCAGTAATGATCTTATCATCCTGTAAAGCACTTACAAAGACAGAATAACTAGAAACATTTATACTGACTAGTGGGTGACAGCTTTTTAATGGCAATACGGATACAATTCACATTGATTCTATAGCGCTTTATATAATGCATAAATAATAGAGTTAATGTAAAATGCATGAATTATTAAATTCAATTAATTTGCAGAAGACAATGAGGATCATTTTAGTTAACTAAAACTAAAATTAACTTAAATTATGTATTTATATAAATTATATTTATATGTATTAATTATTTAATTATTTACTATATAATTATAGCAATTATTTCAATTTAAAATTACATATTTATATAAATATATTAATATTAAATATAAAAAAATTAAACTATTATCATTTAGTTTAAGTTGATGTAATAAATAACTAAAATTAAAACTGAAATAAAAATTAATTTAAAAAAAGATACAGATATATTAAAAAAACAAGAATACAACATTGAATATAATTGAATAGGTTTTATTTTTTAACATTGAATTGAAAATAAAACAACTAATAAAAATGACAAAAACAACAAAATTACTAAAACTAACAAAAAGTAAAATGAAAATACAAAACTAAAAACTAATTTAAAAACTATATATATATATATATAAACAATATCTCAATAATACTAAACCAAGTTTTGTTAAAAAAAAAATATTAAAATAAAATAGTTAACTGAAAATTAACTTCAATTATTATTTATTTATATAAATTATATGTATTAATTATTTTAATAATTATTTACTATATAATTAAAATAATTATTTAAATTTAAAATTAAGTATTTATATAAATATATTAATATTAAATATAAATGAATATAAAATATAAAAAATAAACTATTTATATAAATAAACTTTTACAAATATTTTTATTTAGTTTAAGTTGATGTACTAAATAACTAAAAATTAAAACTGAAATTAAAATAAATAAAAAAATACAGATATATTAAAAGAAAAACAAAACAGTAACTAATAAAAATGTAAAACACAAATGAAAATACAAAACTAAACTAATTCAAAATATATATATATATATATATACACACTCACCTAAAGGATTATTAGGAACACCTGTTCAATTTCTCATTAATGCAATTATCTAATCAACCAATCACATGGCAGTTGCTTCAATGCATTTAGGGGTGTGGTCCTGGTCAAGACAATCTCCTGAACTCCAAACTGAATGTCAGAATGGGAAAGAAAGGTGATTTAAGCAATTTTGAGCGTGGCATGGTTGTTGGTGCCAGACGGGCCGGTCTGAGTATTTCACAATCTGCTCAGTTACTGGGATTTTCACGCACAACCATTTCTAGAGTTTACAAAGAATGGTGTGAAAAGGGAAAAACATCCAGTATGCGGCAGTCCTGTGGGCGAAAATGCCTTGTTGATGCCAGAGGTCAGAGGAGAATGGGCCGACTGATTCAAGCTGATAGAAGAGCAACTTTGACTGAAATAACCACTCGTTACAACCGAGGTATGCAGCAAAGCATTTGTGAAGCCACAACACGCACAACCTTGAGGCGGATGGGCTACAACAGCAGAAGACTCCACCGGGTACCACTCATCTCCACTACAAATAGGAAAAAGAGGCTACAATTTGCACGAGCTCACCAAAATTGTACAGTTGAAGACTGGAAAAATGTTGCCTGGTCTGATGAGTCTCGATTTCTGTTGAGACATTCAGATGGTAGAGTCAGAATTTGGCGTAAACAGAATGAGAACATGGATCCATCATGCCTTGTTACCACTGTGCAGGCTGGTGGTGGTGGTGTAATGGTGTGGGGGATGTTTTCTTGGCACACTTTAGGCCCCTTAGTGCCAATTGGGCATCGTTTAAATGCCACGGCCTACATGAGCATTGTTTCTGACCATGTCCATCCCTTTATGACCACCATGTACCCATCCTCTGATGGCTACTTCCAGCAGGATAATGCACCATGTCACAAAGCTCCAATCATTTCAAATTGGTTTCTTGAACATGACAATGAGTTCACTGTACTAAAATGGCCCCCACAGTCACCAGATCTCAACCCAATAGAGCATCTTTGGGATGTGGTGGAACGGGAGCTTCGTGCCCTGGATGTGCATCCCACAAATCTCCATCAACTGCAAGATGCTATCCTATCAATATGGGCCAACATTTCTAAAGAATGCTTTCAGCACCTTGTTGAATCAATGCCACGTAGAATTAAGGCAGTTCTAAAGGCGAAAGGGGGTCAAACACAGTATTAGTATGGTGTTCCTAATAATCCTTTAGGTGAGTGTATATATATATATATATATATATACACACACACAATATCTCGATACAATGATAAAACAACACCGCTCATTATTAAGCTCAATTTAGTTCAATAATAGTGTCAATTTTGCAAAGTTCGTCAGTTATGAAACAATGAGAAGCAAACGAGATCCAAAAAATTACCGAAATTATATTAACATTGACTCAAAATTCAGCCACTTTTTTTGGCAGTTGTTACTGGTCAATGCCAATAATCTCAAAATAATCAAAAACAACACTAATATTCACAAATGAAAGATTTGATTAATTTCCCAGACTGTTCTAGGTCTGAAAACCACAATGACAGAGCAAACAACAACAGCAAATTAGAAATAAACACTTTATTTGAGTAAATGTTACACTGAGTAACCAAGTATTTCAAGTAAGTTTCGAGGCTTTAATTGTGTAAAACAGTAACTTTTAAGTAACAATAACAAACAAATCATCTAAAATACTGCAAAACCAATTTAACACACAAGAACTAGAGCGCTCACAGCTCTGGTTTCTTCTCCTCTAGCTCTCGTTTCTTCTCCAGGTAAAGGTTGGTCAGATAGTCGTCAGGTGTGATTCCTGCGTCTTTCAGCTCCGTCATGACCTTCTCCAGCCGCGCGAGCGTCCTGGCGCTCGAGACCTTGCGGCCGCTGATGTAAAGCGTGAACTGCTGGAAGTCCATGAGCCGGCACGAGTCCACGTCACACAAGTTCTTCAGCCGCTCGGCTCGCTCCACGGCAGGGAAGAACCTCAGGCCAGACATGCGCTCTACATCAGACAGGCTCACCTGGAAGTCCGTCAGCGGACGCTCGAAGCCGATCGGAGAGTTCGGGACCACAAACGCCCCGAGAGCCAGAGAGTCTGAGGACGGGTCTTTCTGCGCGAGGACGACCTTGAAGAGGTGAGTGGGGACGGCAACGTCGTCTTTCCCGATCAGCTGTCACAGGGAAACGTGAATCAATGTTAGTGTTCGATGCCATTTACACTCCGACAGAATACACACATATAATAAATAATGATAATAAATAAAAAGTAATTATATTGCTGATTTAAATACCAAGGGTTGCAGTAATCAATCTGGATTATACCACTTATACGGTCATATAGATCATGTCCTTAAATTTTAATAAACCAGTTTTCCTGTGTATATTTTGCTGCATATTATTGGCCCTATCATACACTCGGCGCAATGCGACGCCAGGCGTGACACAAGTGTTTTCTGCTAGTTTCAGCCTGACGCAGTTCTCATGTTCACGTCCAGCTCCACGTTGTTTAAATATCAAATGCACTGGCGCATCTGTTCACCCATGGGCGTCTGGTCTGAACCAGGTGTGTGTTCAGGAGCATTGTTGGGGCGTTGCTATTCTGAGGAACTGAAAACGACTGCCCCATTGACCAACACAAACCTGGGGTCCGTTCTTTGTACGTCACTAACTCGGTTAGCTGGATTTGATTGTTGACGATTTGGCATGATCTTGGATTGTTTGGTTCTTCGAAGCTCATCCTGGAGTTGCTGTCATAGCAACAGGTCCGGAAGATCAAACCTGCTCGCGAGCTTATTTCATGTAAACAGGATTAGATCGCATCTTGAGGTGATACTTAAAATCTGTCCCAGCCACTGCTACTTTATTACAAGAGTTCCTTACTGAACCAGGGGCAGTAATAATTTTAAATAATAATAATAATAATAATAATAATGATATAAAAATGTATTTGAAAATAATATTATAATGCTGTGTATAATACTATAGCCACTTGATTGAGAGATTTATTTGTGATGGAATAATGACTTTATAATGTTATTGCAGTCTTACACACATGCTGTACAGTTATTCTGAGCCGCGCATTAATTTGAGTGATGATGGATATTATGGGATGGCTTGATGCAGATAACTTGATCTGGACCCTTAAGAAACTTGAATTAATGCTGTCACTCATGTATCAAATCTGCTTCAAATTGAATTAAAAAATTAAATGAATTGCTAATTACAACATTGAAATAAAAATGTAAAGGGTGTACAAATACTATAAATTTGTGAATATAAATAATTGGGAATCATGTTTAAAAAAACAGTGCACATTTCATTTATCTATTATAACTTTTATGTTGGTTTGGTCACTTGGCTGTTTCCTTATAAACGTCCAGAAATTCATGTTTTTTTTTTTTTATTTGTCAAGTTTTTTGCCAGGTGTCTTCTTTAATTATATGATGTCATTACGTTGCTGTCTTGCCGCCAGCCAATCGCTGCATTGCTGATCGTGGTTTCGAGTATCGATGCATCTGCCCTCTTCAGGGAACACAGGAACGCGCAGTAATCTCACACAACTTCATCCAGATATTTTAATCCAATCCGCAAATTCGTTTGAAGAACCAAATTAGCCAGAGTTCAGTTATCACGATTAGAAGATCTGGGATCTGTCAAATCATCTCAGAAGTATTAAGCGAGGTACGAAGAACGGACCCCTGCTCTAAAGTCAATAGCGCAGTATTTTTAGTGTTATTTAAAGGGTGTGTTAGTAATATGAGCCTATAGGTGGTGCACAACACGCGTACACTCTGATTATTACACACACAGGGACGCGCAGCAGCACACACACACTCTGATTATTACACACACAGGGACGCGCAGCAGCACACACACACGTTTAAATACTAAAAATAAAAGGATTCTTCTCTGGAGAAGCGTTCAGTCTTTCCGCTCGCATGTAAATAGCGAATCCGCCATGGTGCGAGCGCAACTGGCTTTTAAAGGGAAAGGGAGATGAGACTCTGATTGGTTTATTGCACGTTACGCCCAAAACACACCCATGACTCATTAAGAGACGAGGGACAACCTTTTAGACCATGTGCCGGGCGCACTAACCATTTTTCCGTCGTTAAACTAGCAAAAGTGGATTCGGACACACCCTAAGTGCTTCAGACCATGTGCTCAGATCGTTAAAATAGGGCCCAAAGTCTCTCACCTTCATCCAGTCTACCTTATTTATTATTTTTGTTTATTTATTTTGTTGCTGTTGATTTGATGTACACTTACTGTTGTATGGCTGATTGTTTGTCTATGTCATTTTGTATGTTAAAAAGGTGAGAAAATAATAAAAATTTTATAAAAATAAATAAATAAAACGTAAAAATATACTTGTGTTCAAAAGTTTGGGGGCGTAAGTGTTTTTAATGTCTCTTCTGCTCACCAAGGCTGCATTTCTTTGATCAAAAATACAGTAAAAATTGTGAAATATTATTATAATGTAAAATGTTTTCTATGTGAATATATAGTAAAGTGTAATTTATTCCTGTGATCAAAGCTGAATTTATCATCATTACTCCAGTCTTCAGTGTCACATGATCCTTCACAAATCATTCTAATATGATGATTTGAGCTCAAGAAACATTTATGATTATTATCAGTGTTGAAAACTATTCATATTTGTGTGGAAACTGATACATTTTTCAGGATTCTTTGATGAATAGAAAGTTCAAAAGAACAGCATTTATTTGAAACAGAATCTTTTGTAACATTATAAATGTCTTTATTGTCACTTTAATGCATTCTTGTTAAAGGTTAAAAGGATAGTTCACCCAAAAATGAAAATTACCCCATGATTTACTCACCCTCAAGTCATCCTAGGTGTATATGATATTATTCTTTCAGACGAATACAATCTGAGTTATATTAAAAATGTCCTGGCTAATCCAAGCTTTATAATGGCAGTGAATGGGAGCCCAAAATTTGAAGCCCAAAAAAGTGTATCCATCCATTATAAAAGTGCTCCACACGACTCCAGGGGGTTAATAAAGGCCTTCTGAAGTGAAGAAAAATATCCATATTTAAAACTTTATAAAGTAAAATATCTAGTTTCCGGCGGACCGCCTTTCCGTATTCAACTTATGAAGAAAGTGTAGCGCCTCTCGCAGTTCAAAACGCTTACGTTACATCTGACGTCATCGGCGCGCCAGTTACACTTTCTCCGTAAGTCTGGATTAGCCAGGACATTTTTTAATATAACTCAGATTGTATTCGTCTGAAAGAAGAATGTCATATACACCTAGGATGGCTTGAGGGGGAGTAAATCATGGGGTAATTTTCATTTTTGGGTGAACTATCCCTTTAAACACGGTCAAGCTTTGAAAAGGACAAAAAAACACAACATAGATGCGTCATAACTGTAGTCCATATGACATATGCACTATATATATGACTTAAAGTTCCATATTCTGCCCTTTTACAGTCGTGATATTGTTTTTGGGCTCTACTAGAGCAGGTTTTCCTGCTTGAATGTTGATTATTTCCTCATATTCTCCATTGTTGCGGCTCCTCTTTTCCCAGTCTGTCAGTAACGCTCTGTTTAGCTCCTGTCTCTTCGAAGCCCCGCCTTCTGAAATGCACACTGTGCTCTGATTGGTCGGCTGGAGCAGTGTGTTGTGATTGGTCAAGCGCTTCCAGCGTGTTTAGGAAATGTCCCGCCTCTTACCATAACACACTACTAACTAACTAACTAACTCAACCAGGCCCCGCCCCTTTATTCTGCGTATGAATTATTTAAATGAGGAATATTGTGACGTGTTGGTTTCCAGAAGAAAACTCAAGACTACAATGGAGGCGTTTCAGGAGTTCAGAAACACTGACACTGATATAGAGAAGAACTCCTGCTGGAGGGAAAAAAATTTTATGCTCAAACAGCAACACTAAAGAAAGCTGAACATGGAAAAAAGCAGAATAGGTGCTTTTTAATAGAGTGTAATTTCTTTTTTGACATCTCCATCTTACTCCGACAGCTGATGGAGAGGCGGGACTATGAAAGCAAGCAGCAGTTTAATGAGACGGGTCATTATTTCAGAGCGAGAGAAACTGTAATCTGATGAAACTACAGCTCAGAATGACAAAGCAGAACTGGAGCCGTCAGTTCCTCTCAGAGAACCGCCAGCACATTCACGGTTACCCAAATTCCCATCAGACGGCTCGCTGCATAAGCACATAATTCCCTGAAAACCAATGCAGAGCGGCACATATGCCCCGTCCCCGGAGA
>CM077189.1:33748660-33818660 GCA_039654105.1 Coreius guichenoti | reverse complement strand
CAATGAAATGCAAATTAATTACTTAAAAATCATACAATGTGATTTTCTGGATTTTTGTTTTATATTCCGTCTCTCACAGTTGAAGAGTACCTATGATAAAAATTACAGACTTCTACATGCTTTGTAAGTGGGCAAACCTGCAAAATCGGCAGTGTATCAAATACTTGTTCTCCCCACTGTATATATATATATATATATATATATATACACATTAGTAACACTTCATAACAGCATTAATAAATTCATATGATGATGAACCATACTATACATATATATTTTTTATGTATATTATTATATACTATATATATAAAATATACAATTTATTAATTAACTAATTATTAATTAATTATTAATTCACATAATTAGTTAATTAATTATAATTCACATAATTAGCTTATGTTATATATGCTTATAATGCTATAATGCTTAATGTTATAAAATAAATGTATTTTATATAATTTATTTATATATATATATTATTAATCCATAAATTATATACACACACAATTTATTAATTATAATTTATTTATTTTATAAAATTAATTATATTTATATATACAATATTATAAAATAAAAAAATTATTAGTTGTGTATATATATATATACACACACACACACATAAAATTTATTAATATGAATTTATTTCATATAATTAGCTATTTAATTTTATAAAATAAATGTATTTTATTTAATCTTACTATTTTATATATATATATATATATATATATATATATATATATAAATTATATATACGCACACACACATTTAATTTATTAAATAATTTCTTTATAATGGACTTATTTTATTTTATAAAATGTATGTGTATATATTTATACACACACACACTGTATACTGTATATAGTAAAATAAATAATTTTACTGCTGTTTGATCAGAAAGTTGGAATTGTGGTTAAAGAGGAGAAATCAGATTCCAAAGACGATACGAAGATCAAATTATGCTTTATCAGTATTTATTGTTACTTTCATATACAAAAAGATAAAATTGAAATAATCCTTTCTAGTGTTTTCTCTAACGGTCGGGGTGTCGTTGTTTCACACTGGGCAAATACTACATTCATACTGGTTTATTCTGGCACCAATGCGGAGGAGAAACAACCACAGCCCGACGTCTAGATCTATCCAAACTCTGACACTGAGCTCTAGAATTACCACAGTAAAAAGAACAATGATCCACTGCAAATTAAAGAACTATGTTACAATGATCGCTCATGAAGATCCTCCGTTCGGTACGGCAATACGATGATGTCCATTTCACCAGGGCATTTGATAGAGATAAAACTTTGACATACTCTTCAGTCCAGAAGAGGATTTACAGCAACAAGCTCCACTCTCTCTATACATCTCGTCTTATACAGATTTTTAGTATATTTATGTTAAAATCAGTAGTACAAGCCATGTCTGTTCTACAGTTTCAGCTACAATAGTAAAAGATAACCTACAACATGTACAGTTCACATATTCTGGTAAAGAAACAGCATTTCAAACATCAGCCTTGACAAACTCCTCTCGTCTCATGATCCTGAGCACGTCTACACTCGCCGGCCTGGGCTTGAGATTTCAATTTAAGGCAATTCAATTCAATTAAAAAAAAAAAATAAAAATAAAAAAAAAGAAATAAAATAAAATAAATTTAAAAAAAAATAATAAATGACAAAATTTCTTTTAAATAAAATTAAAAAAGTTAAAATACATTTAAAAAAATGAACAATTAAATAAAATATAAAAAAAAATTAAAAATCGAATTGATTTAATAAAATTTACAGCTGACTTTATAAAAAAATTATAATAGCAAAAAAAACATTAACAGCTGACTTTATAAATAAAAATAAAATATTTTATTACAGAAAAACAAAATAATACAATTAAAAAAGAAAAAATAAATTAAATTAAGTAAAATAAAATAAAACATTAAAAAAATAAAGTATTATAGAAAAAAAATTATAAAATGAAAAATAAAAACAAAAAAAAACAGTAAAATAAAATAGTAATAACTGACTTCATAAAAATAAAATATTCTATAAAAAATAAAAAATAAATAAAATAAAATTGTGTGTGTATATATATATATATATATATATATATATATATATATAAAATTTTACTTTATTTTATTTGTTTATTTTTTATTATATATATATATATATATATTTTAACAGCTGACTTTGACGTGATCTTAAAAAATCCCAAACTCTTTCAACTCTTTTTTTTTTTTTTTTTTTTAAATCACTATGGAAAATAGAGAAAGACACATAATCAAGCAGGTTATTACGTTACACTTCAATTTCTTTAAATAACCTTAATTCACACAATTAGACATTTTCACAGCTTCAGAGAGTATTAAGTTGCTTGTTTATTACTGTATATTGTAATTTTTCACAGACAACTCATTCTAAAGCTTTTACATTTTCTGAGTCAAATATAATTCATGTAGTCTGAGTTTTGACATGTGTAGGGCGTCAGGAAACATGGAGGAAAGAGTTTGTCAAGGGTTTGTCTCATCATCATCATCATCATCATCATCATCCACGTCACACCAGTACAAAAGAGGTTTGAGATTCGCGTTTCATTCGTGTCATGAATATCCAGCTAGCAACACTGTTTCACATGAGTTCTGAGGTATCGGCTTCCTGAAAACCTGGACCAAAGATTTGCATCCAGAGTTACAGCTGGTCACTTTTAGAGTTTCATATTTCATATATCTATATAGATTTTTTCCCATATATATTTTCTATAGCTTTTTCTGCCAAGTAGAACAGAAAGTGAGAGGTGGAAGAGAGAGAGAGAGAGAGACAGAGAGAGAGAGAGATGATGAGCACACGGCAGCGGTCGCTTCAGTAATCGCCAGGAAACACAGAATTACTCCTGATATCACATCAATCACGTCTTTGTGCTCACAAACCAGCGGGAAACTCAAACACACGTTTACAGGGAAAACCAGCCAAACATACGCTTCGATTAAGAGGGGATCTCACAAAACGTACACAAAAACAACACAAATCACATCCAGATCTCTGCATTTTGAACAAATCAACCAGGTGAATCAATGATTCAATGACTCATTCATAAAGAGAGCCATTTACTTCATTCCTAAATGAATCAGCCACTTGAAAGAATCAATCGGTGAATCAATGATTCAATGACTCGTTCATAAAGAGAGCCATTTACTTCATTCCTGAATGAATCAGCCATTGACTCATCAACGACTCACTCATTTAGACATTTATATTAGGGCTGTTGACTTAACGCAAATTTTATCCCGAATAGCACGAGTGCAAATGTGATATTGATTTTATTTGTTTGATGCTCAATTTTTCCAATGAAAATATTACCCATAAATCCAGAGCTGATCTGTTGTGAATTTCTGAATTAATCTGTTTTAAGCGAATCAATCGGGTGAATCAATGATTCATTCATAAAGAGAGCCATTTACTTCATTCGTGAATGAATCAGCCGTTTGAATGAATCGAATGAATCAATGACTCACTCATTTAGACAGTTATAATTAGGGCTGTAGAATTAATGAAAATTTTATCCCGAATAGCACGACTGCAAACGTGATATTGATTTTATTTGTCTGTTTTTGCTCAATTTTTCCAATATTTATATTCCAGTATTTCCTATAAAGCCAGAGCAGAACTGATGTGCGTCTCTGAGCAACACACAGCAGTGTTTTATTTCTGTATTTGCGTTTTGAACGAATCAATTGGGTGAATCAATGATTCAACGGCTCATTTATAAAGAGAGCCATTTACTTCATTCCTGAATGAATCAGCCATTTGGACAAATCAATCGGGTGAATCAATGATTCAATGTCTCATTCATAAAGAGAGCCATTTACTTCATTCCTGAATGAATCAGCCATTTGGACGAATCAATCGGGTGTATCAGTGATTCAATGGCTCATTCATAAACAGAGCCATTTACTTCATTCCTGAATGAATCAGCCAATTGAATGAATCGAATGAATCAATGACTCACTCATTTAGACATTTATATTAGGGCTGTTGATTTACCGCAAATTTTATCCTGAATAGCACGAGTGCAAATGTGATATTGATTTTATATAGTTCAATAAATAAGAAGTCAACATTGTGTTATTTTACACACAATATTGTCAGTTTTTGCTCAATTTTCAGCGTTGTTTAGTTTCTGAATGAATCTGCGTTTTGAGCAAATCAATCGGGTGAATCAATGATTCAATGGCTCATTCATAAAGAGAGCCATTTACCTAATTCCTGAATGAATCAGCCATTTGAACAAATCAATCGGGTGAATCAATGATTCAATGACCCATTCATAAAGAGAGCCACTTACTTCATTCCTGAATGAATCAGCCTTTTGAACGAATCGAATGAATCAATGACTCACTCATTTAGACATTTATATTAGGGCTGTCGATTTAATGCAAATTTTATCCCGAATAGCACGAGTGCAAATACAATGTTGACTTTATTTGTCTGTTTTTGCTAAACTATTCCAATGAAAATATTACCCATAAATCCAGAGAAGAACTGTTACGAGCAACACATAGCTGTGTTTCGTTTCTGAATGAATCTACGTTTTGAACGAATCAATCGGGTGAACCAATGATTCAATGACTCATTGACAATCATTCCTGAATGATTCAGCTGTTTGAACGAAACGAATGAATCAATGTTTCACTCATTTAGACATTTACCGCCACCTACTGGCAGTTTTAATTTCTTATTTAGAGTATAATTTCATTAGCAATTTCATATTTTGTGGATAGCTTACCCTAAAACGAAAATTCAGTTTATTTACATTTACTGTCGTTTCAAACTTCTATGACTTTCTTCCTTTAGCGGAACATAAAAAGATATTTTGAATAATGTTTGTAACCAAAACTGTTTTGTCGGTAAATATATCTAAATATAAATTCAGATGCAGCTTCTGAAAATAAAAATCACGGCCGTTGTTTGTGTGTAATAAATTCTATGTTGAATCAAATCAAATATTTCTTTCCAAAGCTACTTTTTATAATGCCTATTTGATGCTTTTCTCATTTAACACAATAATGACTTGAATTATCTTTTGTGGTTTCTCAGCCAAATTTGATGTGTGATTAATCGGATTATATCATGTAATTAATTTGATTTAAAAAAAATTAATTGCTTGACAGCCCTAATACACACACGTTATTATTTACTGTAATAAAAAGTATAATATATATATATATATAAAACATTTTATTACAGTAAATCATTTTGCACTGTCTTATCCAAAAAAATGTAAAAAAGTAAAAATTTCCAGATTTAATCATTCAGATTTTTTCATTTTAATCAGATTAATCAGCACATAATATAATTAATTTGATTAAAAACAATATATAATAATCTAATATATTCTAATAATAAATAATAATATAATAATCTCGACAGCCCTAATACACACACACACACTATTATTTACTGTAATAAAAAGCATATATACATATATATATATATATATATATATATATATATATATATATACATATATATATATATATATATATATATATATATATATATACATATATATATACATATATATATATATATATATATACATATATATATATATATATACATATATATATATATATATATATATATATATATATATATATATATATATATATATATATATATATATATATATATACACACACACATTTATTACAGTAAATTTCGCATTGTCTTATCCAAAAAAAGTAAAAAAAAACAGCACATATAATTAATTTGATTAAAAATTTCAATCTCGACAGCCCTAATACACACACACTTTATTATTTACTGTAATAAAAATTATATATATATATATATATATATATATATATATATATATATATATATATATATTCATATATATATATATATATATATATATATATATATATATTCATATTCATATATATATATATATATATATATATACACACATATATATATATATATATATATATACACACACATATATATATATATATATATATATATATATAAAAATGTATTACAGTAAATCATTTTGCATTGTAGTGTTAATTATCCTAAAAATAGGCGTAATTTTTTTTTACGCAAAATGTAATTTCGTACTTTTTTCCCCTCTTGATTCTGGTGTGAAATGTGTCTTGCGTTTCATGAGATGCAGAAGTATTTCCAGGCTGTAATCCTGTGTAATTGGCACGGCGGCGGCGGCGACGACACACCGGAGAAACACTGGACTGTGCAGTGCATAATGAAGCGTGGAAGTGTATTGCATAAATCACAATCTCTCGCGGCCCATCCGGTTAAAAGCTCGGTTTAAAAATCACACCCAATATGATGCATAAAACAAACCAAAACGCCTCGAACACAGTCTGGCAACAGAAAATAACCCTTCACGGATACTAAAATCAAGCTACGCTATGAAGACACAACCAACAAATGCCTTTGGTTATCCTCGTGCAGAAGGAATGTGGCTACATCTCGTATGTTAGGTCAGTTCACCGAAACGCCCACGACGTGATCCAACAGCATTAATAACACGGTTTTGGTAGTTCGCCTGATGTGGATATCAATGCCCAAAGTTCAGTCTGCACAGACTATTGCTGGAGATATTGCTTGCTACATCGTCTGAGCCAGTTGGAAACTCGCAACCATCAGGGCACATCCCGGGTAACCTGAAGAAAACGCCGTTTCCTGAAAGATGGAAAGCGGACGCACGTCAACTAAAAGACGAGCCACTGGGAAACACGCTACTTTGGCACTTTCGGATTTGTAACGTGCCAGAATTGGCAAGAGCTTGGAACAAAAATGGCCGTGGCAAACACTGACATTACAGACGACAAAACACACCAGGCCGTGAGAGCAAAGACGGATATACGCCATATAAACGGATAACTTAAAGCTGGGTTTGAGAGGAAGTCGAAGCAACCGCTGCAGTGCATCATGGGAGCAGAAATGGCACAGACGGTAGGGACACCAAACCTTCATTTGGCCCTGAAATTAAAAGCTCCATCTTTGAGAATTCGCCGCACAAATTTGGCCGAGATCATTTGGTAAGCAGAGGGTTCACAGTCAATCGAGTTCAATTTCGTCCCTCGTAACGCCGTACGAGGGGTGCGTAAAAAATTGTGCAAGTAAAAACGGGGCAGGTTTTTTTTTGGGAGAAGCGCCAAACGTTACAAGGTTCAATGTCCCGTGAAGAAAGAGAAAGGAAGAATAATGCCCTGTTTCACTGATCGGCACGATTCTACGACTGTATACAGCTATTTACATCATGGGTTTCTCTTTTATACAACAGCACTTCTTTAAAGATTTGACTTTTTTTGTATTTTTTGTTGTTTTTACTTCTTCCAAAACATCTTCCCTAATCATAAAAGCCAACTTACATCAAAATATACTTACTACAAGTCAACACAACTAACAAAATATATAACAGAAGTCAAACACGTAGAAAATCTGAGGTATTTCTGGTCTGAGGTGGTCTCTGGTTCATGAACAATATCTTTTTTTTTTTTGTCCTTTCATAACTAATTTTATTGTTTCGAGTTGCGCTCTTTCGTCTCGGAAGCCTTGTGAATGTCTGGTGACGCGCGGTTGCATCTGAGGATGAACTTTACTGAGAAGATACGAACGTTTCTTTCATCCGCGCAGCAGCAGCACTGTGGAAATTCACTCTTGAGTTATGGCATATGGAAATGTGGATCACCGTCTGCCACTTTTAAGACAAAATAAATATCATTCTTGCGTTTTCTTTGCTAATAAGTTAGTCAAACGCCACCTGGTTTGACGTTCTCGTGTTTGCAGCCCCAAACTGAAGTCTGAACGTCGCCGGAGGTCAGATCTCAGATTTGGTCCCTGGTAGAAAGAGGTAATGCATGAAGGGACCCGAGCAAAGCACACAAAAACAAACACTTCCTGGGTGAAATCGCACACGGCCGGCTCATATTTACCCCTGAAATCAAAGGAAAAAATCTGAAATTATATTTTGCTTTACCCTATATTTTTTATTATAATATTGATATATATACAGTATATTTTTTGCATTATTTAACATTATTTTCACAACTATAAAGCACATTTTCTGCCAGAAAAACACATTTTTTACTATTTCAATTTATAGATTATTGCAGTATTTTTTTTGACTGCATGTACTGATTTTTTTTGATTAAAACAAGCATTAATTATCATATTACAATAATAAGAATTTAATTAGAATCAACATTGAGAACAACGAAAATCACCCCCAATTTTTTTTTTTTTAAATTTGGATGAATTACGGTCAAGATAATTTGGTGTAAAACATGTTATGTAATTTCATTATTTGTTGGACTGATTTGATTAATAAAAACAAGTGTACATTATTATATTACAGTAATAAGAATCTACTCAGAATTAATATTGAAAACAATGAGAATTAACAAAAAATTAAAAAAAAATTACAGTCAGGATAATTTGGTGTAAAACATGTTTTTATATGTCATTTCATTATTTGTTGGACTGTCTGTATTGATTTTATTCATTTAAACAAGTGTAAATTATTATATTACAGTAATAATAATCTACTTAGAATTAACATTGAGAATGAGAATTATCAAAAATAAAATTTTTTGATGCATTATGGTCAAGATAATTTGGTGTAAAACATCATTTCATTATTTTTTTAATTTAAAAAAAGTGTAAATTATTATTAATTAGAATCAACATTGAGAATAATGGAAATTACCAAAAAAAATATATTTTACATTTGGATGAATTACGGCCAAGATAATTTGGTGTAAAATATGTTTTTATGCATAATTTCATGATTTTTTAAAAATAAAACAATAGTAAATTATTATATTACAGTAATAAGAATCAACACTGAGAAGAATGAGAATTATCTGGATGAAATACGATCAAGATAATTCGGTATAAAACATAATTTCAATATTTGTTGGACTGCCTGTATTGATTTTATAAATTAAAACAAGCGTAATTATTATATTACAGTAAGAACCAACATTGAGAACAATGAGAAATATCAAACATCATTATAAAACATCATTTCAGTATTTGTTGGACTACTTGTATTGATTTTATTAATTAAAACAAGTGTAAATTATCATATTACAGTAACAAGAATGTACTTAGAACTATGAGAATTATCACAAAAAAACTAATAAATAAAATCTGGATCTGGATGCATAACTTTTATGAGAATTTGGGGTAAAACATGGTTTTATACATCAACTTTTTCCTGATTAAAAATCACTGTATTACAGTAATAAAATCAACATTGAGAAAAATGAGAAATACCATAAATAAGTAAATAATCGCATAATGTGGATTGGAGGGAAAATGTGCTTATCTATCATAAAAATAACAGAATTAATGCTTCTAAAAAGGCTTAATTTTAATTATATATATATATATATATGATAAAAACATAATTTCTTATTTTTTTCTTTGGGTTTTGGGGTAAAATATGAGCCAGGATTTCTATGCCGTGCGAGTCCTTCACTCCAGACATCCAAAACACATGTTGCATTATATCAAGAGAAACTAGACAGGAAAAACAAACACTTTTTATGGTCTTTTTTCTCTTTTTCAACAAACTCTCAGCACCAAACACACACACACACACACACACACACACACACACACACACACACAGTCTTGCATGTTTCGTGTTAAACTCCTCAGGGCACTGGTATATTTCTCTCTGTCCTATAATGATGTGGGAAAGGCAGTCATGGACCCTTGACACTGGATACCTGAGAAAGATTCCCGTACCAAACGCTCACGCTCACATGACCTCCGATATTTCCACACGCAAGCCACCGAGAGATTTCACTCATGTCCACTCAAGAAAATCCCCAACCAACCGTTTCAGTCACCAACTCCAACAGCACGAAAAAAAAAACCAAACGAAAGAAAAGAAAGAAAAAGAAATTAGTCCAGTTGTGTTTTTTCCGTGTTCTTTAACACCCGTTAGTTCCGTAAAAGACACGTTTTCCGTGATTTCGAATAGCACACTTTCGGAAAGAGAGAGCGAGAGAAATAAAAGGTGAGATCCCGCGAGGAGGTTGAATTGCGCGTGTAACAGTCATAATGATCCTCGCAGGTTTTGCAGCACTGTTGATGATCCGAAGATGAAGCCATCATGGATTGGTTGCTTGTCACAGGTGATCCTGTCCGGCGGACGGAACAGAACGGGAGCAGAAGAAGAGGAGCGACAGAAACCAGGAGAAATGTTGAGGTACCTGCACCGGTCAGCATTCATTTGTCGGCACCTGAATGCGCGTTGAGATGTCCTCTCGGTTTGTATTCTTAAAAATCTTCCGCGTTTGCTCTAATGATAAAAATACAGTAGAGAAGTGTGCTGGTAGTTACTGATCCGATCAGAAAAATAATAATAATAATAATAATAATAATAATAATAATAAAGTTAAAAAAATGTTAGGATAAAATAGCAGCTGCTTTAATGTCGTTTGAGATTCACTGAGTTTGGAAAGACGAGGGTTGTTTTGTCAGATGCTGGACTCTTTGGCCGGCAGGTCCACGTTGGTGACCGAGGTCAGCACGGACAGCAGGCAGTCTGAGGTAGTGGCGCTGGTCAGCCGGCGGATCTGAGAGAGACGCTCCTCCACACACCCGGCCGACAGCCGCGCCTCGGCGTCGTGATCCCAGCACTCCTCGATCGTCTCGCACATCTGAGCCAGACCCTGATCCACACAAACACAACACACACTTCACCATCACAGCACGATAATCACTGAAAAACTTACTTACATTACTACACCTTTATTAATTAAACTAATGCATGACTCTTATGTTATTGATGTGCGTTTACTCTGGAAGTAAAGTCAAGTTTATCTTTTTAGTTCTTTTCACTTTGTTGGTATTTATTTTTGAAAGAATATAATATATAATATATAATAATATATATATATATATAAATATAAATATAAATATATATATATATATATATATATAAATAAAATTACACACATATACATTTATATGGAGGGCCAAATTTCTAAATTAAGTCATTAAACTAATGTTAAAATATTGAAATTATTAAATACATATTAAATTTGTAAAAAAAAAAATTGGATTGGATGATTTTTATGTTTTATTACAAATTTAATCATGTATTTATTAATTTATTTAAATTATATAAAATTTATTTACCCTACACACACACACACACACACACACACACAAACAGAAACACACACACAGAAACAGTCATACACAGACACACAAACAGAAACACAAACACACACACACACACACACACAGAAACAGTCACACACAAACAGAAACAAACACACAGACACAGAAACTCACACACAGACACACACACACACACACAAGTCTGTGTGTGTGTGTGTGTGTGTGTGTGTGTGTGTGAGAGAGAGAGAACAGAATTTATTAAAATAGAAGAGAGATATTTAAAATTGTAAATATATTTTAAATATTATTGTTTTTACTGTATTTTTCTTCTTTTAAAAATATAAAAAATCGTATTATAAGCATGTTTTAATTGGTATGTTTCTGTTATGATTGAGTTGTCTTGTTTTGCTGGTGAAGTTTATCATCTTGTAAGAATAATAATAAAAGATTTGACAATCACATCAAGGCTTTCGTTTACAGAATTTGGGCACAAACTCACTGAAAATCCTCCCGGCTGTATGAAAAGAACAGCATGTAAAGATGACTGGACACACACTGATGAACACACACACAGACACACACACACACTCACACTCACCGAATGCTTCAGCCAGCAGTCCTTAAACACCGGCCGCATCTTCTTATGCACCACCACATCCTGAAGATCCTCCAGCGACGGATGCTGGCCGATCTCCTCCTCAAACGGCAGCATGTACTCGTCTACAGGACCTGAAGGAGCACAGCGCACACATAATGTAAGCCGCTGGAACAGCAATGTGCGAGAGAAAGGCACGTCTTTAAAGTGGGCGGAGCGTAGAGGCTCAGAACCGACTCTGATTGGTCAGGTATGATGGAGACACTTTTTGACCAATGAACTTCGTCACAATTTTTTAAATGAATTTTTATGGATTTCTCTTATGTTAGAGAACATAATTTTATATTCATGGTACTTCAGTTTTCATGCACAGGTCAGTGTGTCATTTCAGAGAAGTCATTTTACTTCTCAAATTTAGATAGTGTCTCAGTCTTGTTTTCTGGTATAAATATCTAAATACTGAGGAGGAATCAGCTGAGGAAAGTGTGAGTGTGTGTTAACGTTCTCACCGTCAGAGGCTTTGCAGCGTGACACCAGCTCCCAGAGCACCAGCCCCATGGCGTACATGTCTATCCTCAGAAACGCGTCCCGCTGGAAGTTAATCGCACCCTCCAGCACCTCCGGCGCCATGTACCTCCGCGTGCCAACCTGACATATTCAAACAGGATGAGCTTCACAGAACAAGTGTCTATTATGCTATTTTTGTTCTGGAGCCTCCTAAAATAAGGTTACATGCATCCCAGTTCAAAAACACTTTAATTTGCTCATAATATACACTGCACATCAACTAATTTCTCAGAGACTGAAACGGTTCGGTAAAGGATTTGGTCTCTCTAAACCCCGCCTTTCTGAGAGCCTGCTCTGCTCTGATTGGTCAGATGACCCAGTCTGATGTGATTTGAACTGGAAGTAAGACTGGAATTACTGACGGCTCGTTTCAGGCAGTATATTATGCTTGGGAGACGACAACAACAACATTTATCTTTGAAACTTTGCAGACCTTTTACATTCACAAACAGCTGTATCACACACTACATGAAAGGCAATTTCCAAAAAGCATGATAGGTGCGACTCCTAACTCATAATGGCAGAAGCGTCTCACCTGACCGTGTGTGTCTCCCGGTGGTTTCCCCGGCTCAAACCGAACCGCTAATCCAAAGTCACCAACAACAGCTGTGAGATCGGTCTTCAGCATCACATTTTTACTCTTGAAGTCTCTGTGGAAGATTTTTTTTGATTAAAATGAGTTATTTAGAAATTAAATATGTCTTCATAACAGTTGAAAGTTAAACTCACCGGTGCGCAATCGCAGGTTTAGGACCTTCTCCTTTAAACCGCGGCACGTCCTCATGAAGGTATGACAGACCGCAGGCCATGGTTTCCGCGATGTGACACAGATCGCTCCAGCTCACCGCGTTCCCCTTCAGATAGTCCGTCAGCGAACCCTGGCGATCACAGGAAAAGACATTCAAAATACTGAATACTTGCACCAATGCTAAACATACAGAGTGCTAGGAAACTTCACAGGGTTACGTTTATGTCATACGAGTTTCTAATGGCTCAGATGGTGATTTCTGATGCGTTTTTCACTCTGCATATATTTTTGTTGACCTTTGACCCCTCACCCTCTCGTGAAACTCTGTGATCAGCCAGAACTCCGTCTCCAGGTTGCTTCCGCGTTTCTCCGCAGCGATGTAGCGCAGGAGGTTATCGTGCTTCATGCCTGGCGTAGAGAAAATATCCCGCTCGTTCTGCCAAGACTGCTTGTCCTGTCAACCCACAGAGTACATACATCACATACACAGATATTATTCTGTTTTAAAGCTTCCTAATTTTGTTTTGGAGTCTGCTAATATAGGTTTACATGCGTCCAAGGTCAAAACACGCTTTAATTTACACTGCATATCAGGTTTTCTTCTCACAGTGTCTGAAACAGTCTCTCTAAAGCCCGCCTTTCTGAGAGCCTGCTCTGCTCTGATTGGTCAGATGACCGTATACAACTATTATGTAATGTTTTTTTTTTAATCGAAATGACACGGACATCAACACTGGTTTTGTGAAACTTTAGCTGTGTTTCAAATCTAGTCAACTAGCATCAATTTTGTCTACATAGGCAATATTTTAAGTAAAAGCAAAACCTGAACAGGGAAAATCTTCACAGCTACATAGATATAAATAAATTAGCTAAAATAAAAAAATATTAAATACAAACATTAAAATAAATAAATAAACAAACAAACAGAAATATAGTATATATAGCGTCTATATAGTATAAATAGTCAGCACTTTAAGTAAAAGCAAACAAAAATAATATGAACTTAAATGGTGAAAATCTTTACCATTACACAATTATAAATAAATACTTTAATAATTATATATAAATGTATTTATTAAAAATAAAATACATAATTAATATCATTAAAATAAAATAATAAAATTAATATAATTAATTAATGAAATAAAAAAATAAATACATTACAAATTATAAATTCATAAATTCTAAAAAAAAAATCATAATAAATAAATGCATTAAAATATAAATAAATTAATAAAAAAGAATAAATCAAAACTAATAAAAAAGAATAAAATGTAAAATAAATAAATGCATAAAAAAATAAATGAAAAAATAATTCGATAAAAAATAAGGAATAAAAAACATTTAAAAATAATATATTATATTAATAATTATTATATGAATACATTATAAATAAATTAATACATTCTAAAAAACTAATAATAATAATAATAATAATAATAAATAAATAATAATAATAATAAATAAATGCATTAAAATAAACAAACAAACAAATAAAAATTAAATAAATAAAACATTAATAAATAAACAAAAACGCAGTTAATGCATTTGCTGTCACTTTTCAGACTACATATTCATAAACAAATGCATACATTAAAATGATATATAAATAAATTCATTAAAAAATAAATAAATGCAGTAAAATAAATAAACAGACGCAGTTAATGCATTTGCCGTCACTGGTCAGCATTAACACAAATCTTTCTGTGACTGTTTCAAAACCTAGTGCGCTAACTTGCATCTATATAGTCTATATAGGCAGCAAACAAAACCAATCTGAACCTGAATGGGGAAAATCTTCACGGCTACATATTCGTTCATCATCTGGGCCTTCCACACGCATCCGAAGCGTCCTCTGGCTTTAATCTCCAGCAGCTGCAGAGGCTTCAGTCCCACCAGCGGTGAAGGAGGAGACAGACCCGGGTCCTGCATTACATATTACACATGTTACAGCATCAATATCTCTAATAGCACAAATAAAAGTAGTGCTATAGAGAATATATGTTCTACTAAAGTTCACACATAAACAAAGACATCAGACAATGCTGTCAATGCACCACTAGGCGGCGCCAGAGAACAGGAAACAACACTTCACACAGGAAATATACTGTAGATGTTGAAACATTGAGAGATCAGAGTAAAGCCGACGGGAGAGAAACACATGAGCGCGTGGACCGACCTCGTTGATGTCCACGTGTCCATAGGGCGGCTTGCGGTGGCGGTACATCCAGAAGGCCAGCAGCAGGGCCATGGAGAGCATGGTGATGGGCAGCAGAGAGTAAACCAGCACGTTCAGCAGCGACGGCGTCGGCGGAGGCGGCTCGATGACTGACGGACAGAGAGACGGTTAGACAGACAAACAAGAGCAAACAGTGTACAGATCGACATCCTTCTGTCAAATGATCAATTATAAAACACAGCTCCCACTCTAAACAGTGAATAAATACATTTATAAAATAGATCAATAAAAAATAAAATGAATTAATATAAAATATATATACAAATGAATAAATTCATTAAAAATAAATACATTCTCAAATTATAAAAATAAATGCATTAAAACATTTAAGAATAAATAATGTATTTATTTATTTGTATATGTAATGCTTGTATTTATTTATTCTTTTATTAATGTTTTAATGTATTTATTTTTATATTTTTATAATTTGAGAATTTTATTTTTTCATTAATTATTTATTCATTAATTTAATTTGATTCATTTTTGTGTTCATATATTTATTTTAATTTATTTATTTATATATATATGTTAGCATTTTTTTAATTAAAATAAATACATGAACACCAAAAATAAATAAAATTAATTTAATGAATAAATAATTCATTAAAAAATTTAAATATGAAAAATACATTCAAATTATAAGTCCATAAAATTCTAAAAAAAATTCTAAATTCTAAAAAAAATAAATAATAATTAATGTATTAAAATACAAAGAAATAAGATAAATGCATAATAAATAAATACATTAAAATAAATAATTCATAAATTCTAAAAAACAAATAATAAATAAATGCATTAAAATGTAAATAAATCAATAAAACTGAATAAATCAAAACAAAATGTAAAATAAATACATAAATAAATGAATAAATAATTCATCAAAAATAAAGAAAAATACATATAAAAACTATAAATAAATTAATAAATTCTAAAAAAACAAATAATAAATAAATGCATTAAAATAAACAAATAAATAAAAAAGCATTTGCTGTCACTGTCGTGCATTAACCGTTTCCCTCAGGTTTCTGTGACTGAACAAATGAGGATTTATGAGCGTTTATGATTGGTTTTCCCACTGAAAACATTAAATCAATGCAGCTCAGGGTCAAACATGCAGGAGGAAGTGCCGTGTCATCCGCGGTTCTCTCACCTGGTCCGCTGACGTCAGGCAGGTGTGTGAACCTCTCGTTGCAGAAGTTTCCTTCACAGCAGCAGAAGAACACCTGAGGGTTTTCCTCTGTGGCCACACACTCCTGCCTGTGACAACGAGAGATAAACCAAACACTCGTTAGAGTCGGAGAGAGCGCCACTCACACACGAGACAGCATCAGAAAAACATTCAATATTTAACTCTGCGGCGACAGTAAATTCATGAAACATCTGATTATAAAGACTAGAGGCTGACTGGAAAACACTCCCAACTTCTGCCTTCAGCGCTAATGAACAAACAACCTTCAATCTCAAAACCTCCAGAAGCATCCAGACAGTATTATTATTATTATTACTGAATAAATAAATAAAAAGACACTGATGTAGATAGTTCTATTGAAAATGTGTGCTATATTTCTCAATAAATAAATAAGTCAGTCTATTGATAAAATGTACAGTTTTTCAATTTATCCATCAAGAGTATTTCTTTAAAAAAATACATAAATAAGTTCATTGATAAATATTCGTTGTTTCTCAATATTTCTCCATTAAAAAAATAAGTAGAATATTTCTCCATTAAATAATAATAGTATAATAAAATAAATGATTTAATGTAATATAATCATAAAAAAAAAAATATATATATATATATATATATATATATAAATAATCATTATATATATAATCATCCATTGATCTAAATAAAGTTATTAATGTTATTAATAAATTATTGATGATAAATATTGATGATAAAATGTACTGTTTCTCAAAATGTCTCTATTGGATAATTATTCTAATTATTTAATGGAGACATTTTGAGAAACTACATTTTATCATCAATAATTTATTAATAACATTAATAACTATTTAGATCAATGGATAATATATATAAATATATATATATATATATATATATATATATATATATATATATATATATATATATATATATACATACATATGATTATGATTACATTAAATAATTTATTTTATTATACTATTATTATTTATTGGATAAATATTCTAATTATTTAATGAATACATACATAAAAAATAAATAAATAAATACTATTAATAATCAAATAAAAATCTATGGCAATATATCTAATATTTACTGAACCTAAATCTTCACGATCAAACATCACAATGGTGTTTAAAGATCATGAAAATAATCTCAATAGGTCCAGAAACACTTAATTCTCTTTATGCAAAATATTTTTTCTTCTTGTGATTTGGGGTGAATATGAAGGTGAAATGTGGTCATTTCTTCATGAAATATGACAATGTGAAGTCAAGGTCAACCAATCACTGCCATACAGAAGTGAGGTACAGCACAAAAAACACGTTTAATGAGAAAAGCTGGAAAATGTTTCTGAAAGACTCAAATTTGTTACACAAAACACTGACTGAGTAACCTGAAACGCTTGATAAGTGTGGAGCCTGAGCCTTTGTTTCTATTGGCTGTGTTTCAGGGAGCAGCGCATCCACAGGGAACGAGAGAGAAAGAACGAGAGCCGATGGTGCTGATGGAGCGTCCGCTGCCCTTCAGAGCACACGGCCATCACCAGGACAGGGCTGTGCCATATTGACAAAATATGTTTTATTGATAATGATAATTAGATGATATTTCACTGAGTGTGTTTATTGTGTCGGTACCTTAGCAGGTTTAGGACAGAGACTCCTAAAGATTGATATTCTTCATTTTCTGTGTGATGGTCACTGCTATGAGAAATCATCTTTTTCAATAAGATTAAATTGATTTTTACCTTTATAAAGCCATTTTTTCCTAACCTAATTAAATGTATGCATCATATTTTGTGTCAAATTCTTTCATTTAATCAAATTCAATTAGAAATAATGCACATTGTTGGGGCCAAGCACAACAGAAGCAAACAAAGACATTTGGAGACAATTTTAAGCAAAAAGGTTGAAAAACCATAAATACATTGAGTTATGTAGAGCCAATTTCATGTTTGGTTCAATTATAGCGCCACCAAGTGGCGCAGTCCCACCGCTTTTTTTGTGTGTCCTCAGAGTGCCCCCATACATAAGTGTGTCAAATTTGGTGAAAATATCTTTTTTCGTTTAGGAGTTATAGACATTTGTATTTATGAGCATATAAAAAAATAACCCACACCCAACTTTGATTGCATTTTTTTTGCCACTTACTATCAAAATTTGACATTTGGCCATTAGCATTTAGTCAACCTGCTATGACTCTGATGTTCCTACGGTGGTTTTGTAGAATATTGATATTTATGAAATGAAAAGACACTTTAAATATGAAACTAAAACCGCCAGTAGGTGGCAACAAGTCACTGTTAATGAGTGAGTCGTTGAGTTTCAACCGATTCATTTAAATGGCTGATTTATTCATGAACGAAGCATTTAAGTGAGTCATTGAATCATTCATTCAACCGATTCATTCAAAAGGCTGATTCATTCAGGAACGAAGCATTTGACTGAGAGTCATTGAACTGTTCATTTAACCGATTCATTCAAATGGCTGATTCATTAAGGAACGAAGCATTTGAGTGAATCATTGAATCATTCATTCAACCGATTCATTCAAACAGCTGTTTCATTCAGGAACGAAGCATTTAAGTGAGTCATTGAATCATTCATTCAACCGATTCATTCAAACGGCTGATTCATTCAGGAACGAAGCATTTAGGTGAGTCATTGAATCATTCATTCAACCGATTCATTCAAACGGCTGATTCATTCAGGAACGAAGCATTTAGGTGAGTCATTGAATCATTCATTCAACCGATTCATTCAAACGGCTGATTCATTCAGGAACGAAGCATTCGAGTGAGTCATTGAATCATTCATTCAACCGATTCATTTAAATGACTGATTAATTCAGGAACGAAGCATTTTACAGAGTCATTGAATCATTCATTCAACCAATTCATTCAAATGGCTGATTCATTCAGCAACGAAGCATTTGACTGAGTCATTGAATCATTCATTCAACCAATTCATTTAAATGGCTGATTAATTCAGGAACGAAGCATTTTACTGAGTCATTGAATCATTCATTCAACCAATTCATTCAAATGGCTGATTCATTCAGGAACGAAGCATTTGACTGAGTCATTGAATCATTCATTCAACCGATTCATTCAAATGGCTGATTAATTCAGGAACAAAGCATTTGAGTGAGTCATTGAATCATTCATTCAACCGATTCATTTAAACGGCTGATTCATTCAGGAACGCAGCATTTGAGTGAGTCATTGAATCATTCATTCAACCGATTCATTCATTCAGTCATGAAACACCGCCGTGTGTTACTCAGGGACACAAAACAGGCAATATTGTGTCTAAAATGTAAGTCACTTAATATTAACTTCTTGTTTACTGAATGGAAATACACAATGGAAAAGATCTGACGAATCTTTATGCAACTTTCTGCATAATCAACTTTATAAAGCTCTTTCAAAACTGCCAAAGTGCTGTAAGGACAAATACATTGCATAATAATAAAAAAACAACTGTAAATCATAATACCCAAAGCCAATAAAGTCTAAAGCTTTTAAAAACATCAACTTTTTCTCCAAATATGAAAAGATTGTTATAAAATGAGTCCATATAACTCTTGTATTACAGAACAGATGCAGTGAATTAATGAGCTGACTGTTGCTCGACAGCCTCTGATCCCTGTATGGAAATGATCTGTTTCTTTCTGTTCCACTAAAGGAAGGAAGTCATACAAGTTTGGAACTATTCTAGTAAATAATACATAAATAACAAATAATAATACATTATAATGTGAGCAAACCTCAACATCTCCTTCCCCAAATTCAGCAGAGTTTCCCTGGCAGCTTCAATCTGTTTCTCTAAAATCCCCATTTATCCGCTGAAATGTGGGGAATTTGAAGCATTTACCTGGGGCAGTATTTTAAAAGCAAATCCCTGTGGATTAGATAATGCAGGATTGGTGCGGGAATCTTTTTTAAGCAGCAGATACAGAGACTGGCCCACTTTCTCAACGCACAGATTGTTTTGCCAATAAAGTGATGTTCTGGAGAGCCGAGCGACACGTCCAACGACCTTCAAAAGCACACACACATTTATCAGAACGGATCAGACGGGTGTTTGTTGCAATGCAAAACATATTTTGTTTTTTTAAATGAGATCACTAGCATCATCTTATTTCTGTAAGATAATTCAAGGGAACTCTGCCTAAAGCCAGACTGGGGAAAAAAATTTAATGAAAAAAATAAATAAAATAAATAAATAAAAACATGAAATGAATAAAAAAAATAAATAAAAAAAAAATTAAATTATAATATACTATAAGATTATTATCCACTTATTATTATTATTATTATTATTATTATTATTATAATAAATGCATAACTACACAAGGATGGGTGAAAATAAAAAAAACTAAACTAAAAAAGCTAAATATAAATATATAAAATATATATAAAAAAATCTATAAAACATATATAAATTAAAAAATAAATAAATTATTAACCATTTATTATAATTATTATTATTATTATTATACAATAATAATAAAATAAATAAATAAATAAAAATAATAAAATAAACATTATAATAATATACTATAAGATATATAAATTAAATCTATAAAATATACATAAAAAAATCTATAAAACATATAAATTTAAAAATAAATGATCCATTTATTATAATAATAATAATAATAATAATAATAATAATAATAATAATAATTATTATTATTATTATTATTATTATTATTATTATTATAAAATAAAAATAAAATAAATACAAATAATAAAATAAAATAAACATTATAATAATATACTATACTATAAGATATATAAATTAAAAAATGTATCATCCATTTATTATTATTATAAATGTATAACTACACAAGGCTGGGTGGAAAAAAAAAATAAAAAGGCAAAATATAAATCTATAAAAAAAAAAAAAATATATATATATATATATATATATAAAAATCTATAAAACTAATTTATTTATTTGTATTATTACTACATTGAAATTAAATTATTAATATTATTAATAATAATAATAATAATATTATAAATGCATAAATACATAAATAATCAAATGAACAAGCAAATGAACAACTAAAATAACTATCAAGTGTGTTCATTGAGTGGATTAAACATTTTAAATCTAATTCATGTCCATAATGATTGGTTTGGTTGAAATGATGACTTGTCGAATGAATGAATGAATGAAAGAAGTCTAATGACAATATTTGCTGTTTCTCAATATTTCTCCATTTGCTCTGAAATAACAAAAACAGTTTAAAACAAAACAGCAATATATCTAAAATGTTTTTTAATTGAGTGGAAAACAACTAGACTTTTAATTCATTAATGGCCATAATGATTGATTTGCTTTGAAATTATGACTTGTCAATCAATCTATCTATCTATCTATCTATCTATCTATCTATCTATCTATCTATCTATCTATCTATCTATCTATCTATCTATCTATCTATCTATCTATCTATCTATCTATCTATCTAAATGCAGATATTGATATCATATACTTTATATCAGTCTATTGACAATATTTGCTGTTTCTGAATATTTCTCAGTTTGCTCTGAAATGTCTTAATGACTTCATGAAATGCAAAAATAGAGTAAAAAATCTACGTGACAGCAAAAAAATAAGCAATATAAATGTGTGGAAAACATAACTAGATTTTGCTTTGCTTAAATTGACTTGCGTTAATCCCGGGACACACCAAGCCGCCGATCGGCCGTCGGGCCGCTTTTGAGGCTTTCGGTGTGTTCCGCACCACTGGCTCTAGTCGGAGGTTTTTGGGCTGATTCAGCGTGTAGAATCGGCGTCGGGCCGTCGGTGAGAGAGAGAGCTCTGATTGGCTGTTCAGCTTAGCGAATGAATCAGTGCACGAGAATAAGAGCAAAACAGCGAGCAAAGAATCAAAACGGTACAGAGAGAAGGCTGTTGGAATAAAGAACGTGATTAGCAGGACTGACATTCAAAACGGTGAGCAGCGCGCTGGTCTGTTTAAGGTTTGTGTATCTGCAGCCTGGGGCGTTGGTTTCCCTTTTGAATGACGAATATAGACGAATATATCTGCAGAAATAGACAGACGTCTCATTTACACGCAGGTGTAGAACACGCGTGCTAGCTGACAGTCGGCTGTAGTTCTCCTGGTGTGTTCAAGTGCAGCTTTTCTCCCCTGATTGATTGATTGATTGATTTGGTTGAAATGATGATTCCCTTTAATTCTCATCAATATCGAGCGCGATCTGGCTCTGGACGTCCTTCACGTTCAGGTACGCTGGTAAGTAGGTCAGCAGTGAAATTAAGGCAAGACACCCCAGGTGAATAGAGTAAAAAAAATAACTAATAGATATCACCATGCTTCCCCCGTTGATTGATTACATTAAGAATTCCAAACATTTTTTGCATTACAACTTTTATGAGATGTTATGTTTAAATATGCAAATGGATTATCTAATTAAATATGCACTAATTTGCATTTCTAGAACAAAAATCTGAACATTTCAAAATTCTTGTTCCTTTTTTTGAAATATTAGAGTCAAAGGTTTTTACAGAGGGGAGATTGGATATCTCTTTTTATCACTCCATAAATCAGAAAATACTGTCAATAGCCAGAAAAAAGGTAATTTTCACAATTTTTTTAGGAATAAAATGTATAAAATCTGGCAAATTATATATATATATATATATATATATATAGGAACTATTGTATATGGGTGGGACAAGACCCACCCACTTTTTATGACCAATGATATTGGACGCACTCACTTTTACTGTCTCTAATTCAGCGCATGTCTGTTCACCTACCCCAAACCGATAAACACAAGTTATACGCTTTATTTCCACTTTTCTAATATTTTCTTCATTTTTATTGAAAATAAATGCTTTTCCGATCTGATATGTGATGGGAAAAGGGAGTAGAGGTAGAGCGAGTTCGGCAAAAGGCGGATTTGAACCTCGGGTCGATTTGCGTCCAAACTTTCTGGCATGTGCTTTACCCCTACACTATTGCCAATGTAAATGATTCAGTGTTTTCCGTAATTTTGTCTGGACGTTTAGTAAACAAGGCGGTATATTTGTACTTAATGTAAATGGCATCTACTCCAGTAAAAATTTTCTGGGATAGGACCCACCCACATTTTTTTTGCTTCCGACGTCCATGCATATACACACTACCAGTCAAAAGTTTGGAAACTGTACTATTTTGATTTGTTTTTTTAAAGAAGTCTCTTCTGCTCACCAAGGCTGCATTTATGTTATTAAAAATACAAAAAAAGCTGTAATATTGTGAAATATTATTAAAATGTAAAATATCTGTTTTCTATGTGAATATATAGTAAAGTGTAATTTATTCCTGTGATCAAAGCTGAATTTATCATCATTACTCCAGTCTTCAGTGTCACATGATCCTTCACAAATCATTCTAATATGAGGATTTAAGCTCAAGAAACATTTATGATTATTATCAATGTTGGAAACAGTTGTGCACAATTTTTTTTCAGGATTATTTAATGAATAGAAAGTTCAAAAGAACAGCATTTATCTGAAATATAAAGCTTTTGCAACATTATAAATGTCTATACTGTCACTTGATCAATTTAATGCATCATTGCTGAATAAATGCATTCATTTCTTTAAGTTCTTTCCCCCCCAAAAAAAAATTCTTACCGACCCAAAACTTTTGAACGGTAGTATAATGTTACAAAAGCTTTCTATTTCAGATAAAAACTGTTCTTTTGAACTTTCTATTAATTAAATAATCCTGAAAAAAATGTTTTACACAACTGTTTTCAACACTGATAATAATCATAAATGTTTCTTGAGCTTAAATCCTCATATGAGAATGATTTCTGAAGGATCATGTGACACTGAAGACTGGAGTAATGATGATAAATTCAGCTTTGATCACAGGAATAAATTACACTTTACTATATATTCATATAGAGAACAGTTATTTTACATTTTAATAATATTTCACAATATTACAGCTTTTTTTTGTATTTTTAATAACATAAATGCAGCCTTGGTGAGCAGAAGAGACTTCTTTAAAAAACAAATCAAAATAGTACAGTTTCCAAACTTTTGACTGGTAGTATGTATATGTATATATATATATATGAATGAACAAACCCCTCTGTAAAAACCTTCAGAATATAGATAGGAATATGTAAAGATTTTAAAGATATGTATTGTAATTGAAATCCACAGACGCAAATAGATAAAGTGCTATAAAAGATAGACTTAAAAGTATAATTTTGTTTCCTTTCCACTAATCTGAAAAAACACTTTATAAAAAGCCAAAAAGCACAAAATCTCAAAACTGACAGATGCATGAAAAAAACTGTGTCTGCCTGTAGTGTCTCGGACAAACGGAGATAATGAATCTGAACGATAGCAGAAAACATCCAGAATCTCCTCAGACACCGCGTGGAGTTTCCTCCTTAGAAAGGCTGCAAAACTTCCTGCGACTCCGTAACCGAATCCCGTCTACGGCAGAGCCTTTTCATCACAAAGCACTGTGAGCTGGAAATATAATATCATAATAAAACACAGCCCTCCATCAATCACACACTCCAAGGTCAAAACGGATCTGAAAAATAATCCTGTCTCATAAATCAGCTGAAAAGAAGACGATGAGCTGGTGAAACCACAGAAACAACCCTTAAACATTCAGATTACTGTGGTCAATCCCATCAGGGACGTACAAAACTACAGAATAACGTCACTCACGTTCATCCTTCATAGAACATAAACACAATATAATATACAAAACAAACACAGGCAGAATAAGGACAGAACATAAGCAAAGGAATTAATATATGATCGCGAAGACTTCCAATACTTTTTCCAAAATATACATGTATATTTGTTTCTCGTCCCCGTAAAATGCATATACATATTCATTTTTATTTTCAAGCACTTTTCAACAAGCTGATAACAATGTTATTTATTATAATTAAATAACAAAATATAAAACATTATGTAATTCGTATTATTAAATACATCGAAATAAAATATGTATTATTATTATTATTAATATGAATAATAATAATAATAATAAATAATTATATAAAGTATAAAACATTACTTTATTATTATTATTATTAAATACCTATAAATAAAAAATATTATTTTTAAATTATATAAAATATTTTTAATATATTAGTAGCAGTAGTATTTTATAATAAATAACAATAACAACAACAATAATAATAATTATTATTATTATTATTATTGTTAGTATTAATAACAATAATAAGAATAATAATAACAATTATTATTATTATTAATATTAATAAAACATTTATTACTACTACTATACCATTATTATTATTATTATTATTATTATTATTAAGAAGAAGAAAATGTATTACTACTATAACATTAGTAGTAGTAGTAGAATTGTAATAATAATAATAATAATAATAATAATAATAATAAATAAATAAATAAATAAATAATAACTAACAACAATAATAATAATAATAATAATAATAAAATAATAATAATAAAACATTTATTACTACTACTATACCATTATTATTATTATTATTAATTATTATTATTTAGTAGTAGTAGTAGTAGTAGTATTGTATTTAATAATAATAATAATAATAATAATAATAAAAGAATATGTATTACTACTATAACATTATTAGTAGTAGTAGTAGCATTGTAATAATAATAATAATTATTATTATTATTATTATTATTATTATTATATCAATATCATCAGAATCACTTTCAGAACTATTTTTTTCCAGCTGACGAATGATAAATTGACAGCCAATCATCTGACTTTAAAAAGCTTGAGCATTTAAGTGGTAGACGACAAAACTAACAGTCCGTTGGTGTGGACACTGATACAGTTATATCGTTATCATTCTAGCTCTCGTTCTTTATGGGTTGAGGTCACGCGTCACATGACTGACCTGTCGTAGCAGTTGAAGTCGTCTAACCAGCAGCCCTTCTTCACCAGCTCGATGCTGCCGGAGCTGTTCCTCCAGGAGGCGTAACAGTGCGAGCGCTTGTCCTTCTCCCCCTCACATCTCTCCACGCCGCTGCGGTTCGTCTTCTCGATCTCCCAGTTAATGTTGAAGTACAAGCATTCGCGCGTCTCCACCTCTCCATGGCTGGGTCCTGTTCAAACACAAGAGAACGAGCGGCGCTGAAGTTACTGATCAACGGCAGCAGGAACATCTCCAGCAGCTTCAGATCTGATTGAGTCAAAAGCACTTCAAGTCTGAATGTTTCTGACTGCTTAAAGCACGGCTGGGGGGAGGGAAAAACAACAAAAAATAACAATAATATTAAATTAAATAATACAATTATTATTATTATTATTATTATTATTATTATTATTAATTATTATATAAAATCTTAAACATTATACACACACAAATATTATAATAAATTATTACTATAGCAATTTTATTATTAATAATAATAATAATTATTATTATTATTATTATTATTATTATTATTATTATCATCATTATTATTATTAAATAATATATTATATAAAACATTGTATAAATTCTATTAGTTTTAAATACATTGAAATAATAATTATTAAATATATAAACACACATACAACACATTATTATATAAATATTATAAGAAATATTAATTAATAATAATAATAATAATAATAATAATAATAATTATTATTATTATTATCATTATATAAAATCTTAAACCTTATATTAAACCTTATATATTATTGAATATATGTAAATAAATAATTACTACTAAAACAACAACAATAATAATAATAACAATAATAACAATAATAATAATAATAATAACAATGTATAAATATTATTAGCTTTAAATACATTGAAATAATAATAATAATAATAATAATAATAATAATAATAATAATAACAATAACTATTATTATTATTATTATTAATATATAAAATACAACCCCATTTATATTACATATTAATAGTATAGTAAATATATTTATAGTAAATATCATTAAATTATTACTATAACAATAAATTATTACTATAACAATATTAGTAATAATGTAGATGTTTTCACTTTATTATTATAATAATAATAATAATAATAATAATAATAATAATAATAATAATAATAATACACACACACACACATAAATAAATAAATGTAAATCATTATATAAATAATATTAGTATTAAATAAATTGTAATATTATTATTATTATTATTATTATTATTATTATTATTATATACATATTAAATGAAACATATCATAAAAATATCGATATCACTACTTATTGATAACATTTGCTATGAATGAAATGTTAAAAAGAAAACTGAGTAAAATAAAAATCTATGCCGATATATAAAAACGTGTTCATTAATTAACTGCATTAAATAAAAGCAATCTCATTGGTCAATCAAACAGATAGTCCCGCCCCAAACTCGCATCATTGGTTGAGTCAGAAGTCGCTCAAACACAGAAATGTTCTGAAAACATCACAGTGTTACAGGAAGTCAAACTACCAATGACTTGAATATGAAGACCTTTGAGCTGATCCATGATGAATAACCTCATGTTCATGAACAACATCATGATGGATATGTTTTCAAGAGCAGCTTCATGTGCATTCAGGGACTGTTTCACAGAAAACACAGGAATATGAGCGGTTTGTACGTGCTTTATTGTCATGCAAACACAAGCGATGCCACCGCCTGCATTTGGACACGAGCCACAAACAGAGAGAGCGAGAGATTCGGCTTCAGCTCCGCTTCTCACTCCGTCAACACACTGAGCACGTGACGGACGCTAGCCGAGCGAAAAATATCCTATAGGATAAAAAGCAGTTGAGCAAATCTCACTGCAATGTTGACTAAAAACAGGCCTAATTTAATACTAAAACATAGTAAAAATGTGCACTTTTTAGAAATTGTACGTCCAAATCAGTTTCATTCAGGAAGCCGTCTCAGAAGTGAGCAGCCTATGTAGACAGCAGACGGCTCAGGGGGTTTGGGACAGAGCCGAAGTGTTCCTGCAAACACGTGGAAAACTAATGATGCCACAAAAGGCCTTTGTGAAAAAACATAATGGATAAAGCTGAAGGTTCAGGAGCTTGACCGGCAGTGACCAGAGCGCTAACCATCGAGCGGCGTCTAACGGGATTGCATCACACACACACACACACACGAGCGAGGAGAGTTTATCAGAGAGCAAAGCTCAAGGGTAGATGAGAGGACAGTGTGTTTGAGGTCAGCGACCTTTGAACTCAGCTGGTGCTGAAAGGAGGTTATGAAAAAATAAAAAATTCATGAGGATTGACATTTTCATGATAAATAAGCACATTTTATTCTTATAAAAATATTTGCACATTTACATTTAGTTTTTTATTCATAAGAAATGTATTGCTTAATTTATTACCTAAATTACCTTTATTAATTCACATGAGGATTGACACTGTCATTAAATAAGCATATTTTATTACTACAATACAGCTGGGGAAAGTTATTAATATGACAAATAGCATAATTGCATGTAATTTTTGTTCGATTAAAACAATTTATTGCTTGATTTATTCCCTAAAGTATCCTTATTCATATGAGGATTGACATTATTGTCATTAAATAAGCATATTTTATTACTATAATACCGCTGGGAAATGTTATTCATTTAAAAAAAAAAAAAAAAAAAAAAATGTATTTATGTATTTATTTTATATATACACATTAATGTATGTATGTATGTGTGTGTATATATATATATATATATATATATATATATATATATATATATATATATATATATATATATATATGACAATTTGCATAATTACATTTAATTATTGTTAGATGAAAAAATTTATTTATATATATTTTATATACATTTATTTTATATATATATATTTTTATATTTTTAGTTATTAATAAAAATAAAAAAATGTAATGTATAATATATTTATATAAAAAATATGTATTAATATATTAAATATTTTATATATGAATTGTATTGGCTGACTTATTTTACAAGGATTCATTTATAACTGCTTCCTTTTCTTAATGTACATGCATTATCATAAAAGCCTCGACGTTTGCAGTATACAATGTTTAAAGTATAAGACGGACTAGAAATATGATTTAACTGTACATTACACTGATTCATTAGGAGACACGGAGGTCCAACACTCAAGCATTAAATCAAAGGAACTCTCTTTATTTGAGATTTCCACCTCCGGCAGGATCAGCAGGACATAAAATAATGAGCAGATGATCGTCGAGGTACAAAAAAAAAAAAAGAAAAACTCAGTTTACATATTTTAAGCCAAAGCGATAAAGGCTAGCAAGGACGTCCTGTCCTTGTGAACGAGGCCGGTCAGGGTCATGAACCGAGCACTTCATGGGAACGCGGCGAGCCTGATCTCAAATCAGCACAATAGAGCAGCGGGACGGGAGCCACTCGTTTCCTCTCGTGTTTACTATACAACACCAATTTGGCAACAGCGGCCGCGACAGATGTTCTGGCCAATCTGTGCATTGCGGTTGCTAGGCGACGGCGAATGTGGGAGTAGTGCCTTTCCTCGTCCCCGTAGACAAAACCCTTCTCAGTCAAACACTCTCACACACACACACACACACACACACAGTCGACAGTGCTGAAACGAGGGCAGACGATGCCAGCGTCCCGTTTGTGCGCTCTCATCAGCATTCACAGGCTGGATTTACGGGCTGCCATGGGGACATTACACCTAATGGCAATAGCAGATGTCAGAGACACAAAAGAAAGTGCACACTAAAACATGACTTCAGGAAGCAGCCCCTTTGAGATGCACGTTACCACATCAACATTATGTAGGCAATATAATTTTAGTGTAACTGGTTCTTTTTTTGCTCTCATTTTATGAACATCAGCTGGCACAGACTCACTGGAAAACACTGAAGGCGTTTGGATGAGCCGAATCTCAATCCACGTTCCTGCTCTTACTGCAAAAGAATCATTAGTGCTATTCTGAGGAAATCATGAAAACATAATGACTCGCTCCATATATGATCAACCAATGTAACCAATGCCTCGTGGACAGGATAAAATATTATCAGTCATGATGGATAAAAATAAAGTTCCTGCTTTCATTATATTGTGTTTAAAGGCACAATATGTAATTTTCCGTTGCTTATTCAAAACAAAGGCGTAGCTTGATGACGCCTTGATTTCGCTCATGCGTATGTGTGGTAACGCAGCGCTGTTTTATCATATTAAACACATCTGAGTGTGTTAAAGTTATGTTATAATGCTACACTGTGTGTTCGCTCGGCGCTGCTATGAGACACTTGTTCACACTGCAGTGAGCTAGATCCATGTTAGGCATGGTAAAATATGGTACTCGCGGTAAATCAAGAACACCAGATTTAAACAATAAGACTAACTGTGTTGAGCTGTAGAACAATGATTAGTTTCTGTCCATGAATGATCCAAACAGTTGCTCACCTGTCTAATAAAACATCATATATTAAAGCATCTTTGGGGTTTCCATGGTTTCTACAAAATAAAACCGGAAATCGAGGGTAACGCGGGTATGATGTCATTGATAGGCGACACACGGTCCGTGTCCTGGTTAAAATTGCTTATTTCTCGGATTTAAACATTGTTGGGATAATGTAAGTACACAAGTCAACAAAATATAGAACATTGTTCTAGTGGTTTTTGGATATTTTAATTCAAAAATCTTACATATTGTGCCTTTAACTCAGAAATGCATCACATTATACAGGTCAAATGGACTATTTACTTAAACCTTTTTTACAATAACATACACCAATAAAACGCTCATAAATCACATCAGGAACATGAATTTTCTTCCTAATTTTCATCCATTTTAATTGTCTGCTGTGTGCCAATATTTATTCATATCCCACAAAGTCACATTCTGATTTGACACTTCACACTGTAAGACTTGCACATCAAAATTGATATTTTTGTATTTAAATACAATTATATTATTTATTAATGTTTTGAATTAGTTTTTATTTTATTTATTTTTTTTAAAAATTGTATTTGTATATTTAATGTTTAGCATTTATTATTATTATTATTTTTTGTTTTTGTTTTTTTTATATTTAATACTTCGTATTTAAATACCATTATATTATTTATTAATGTTTTGAATTAGTTTTTAATTTTATATTTTAAGTTTTCATATTTTTGTAGTTTATATTTAAAATTAATATACCATTTTTTTACGTTTTTGATTTTTTTTAGTTTTCAATATTTATAATTATAATATTTATAATTTTAATACTACAACTTTTCCAATTTTCATGTTTTAAGTTCAAGTTTTTCCATCTAATACTTATTATATCTTTATTTCAATTAACAAAAACATTAATTTTAATAGTTTATAATAGAAATATGAAAATTTCACCAGATGACTTGAACAGCTCTATTTTTGGAAAGAATTAATAATTCTAGAATCATTGAGGTGATTTTGTAGGGGAGTGAATCTGCATAGAAAATAATAAATTACAAACTTAGACAAATACAATAGCACAAAGATTCAAATGAAATAAGCAGTGCTTTATGTCTTTCAGGTAAGTCAAAGTATTCAGGTACAGAAATTGAACAGTCTTATAACAGTCTTCACTGTATAAGTTAAGTATAATTAATCTTTGTTAAAGCTAAAAAAAAAAAAAAAAGTGATTTTTTAGTGATTGATTATCATTAATGACGGACAGCAGCAGGAATATTAGGCTGCTGTCACTTTAAGAGCGAATGCACGGATCCAATATGATGACACGCATCTGTTTTCCTTCTCAATCGTGTAAGTTAATGTGAGCCATAAGCGACTGTTTACGAGGGATACTCGCTGAGACGGGCGTTTTGACATACTTTTGTGTTTATGTGTCTGTTCAAGCACAAATAGACACGAGAAAGAACGAATTGCACTCAAATGGTTTTAAAATCGCTTGAATGTTTAAACTGACCTAAAACACCTGCAAATCATAAACCTTCGCTCTATGATGGCTATACTTTGCAATTAATCAGAGAATCACTAAATTAAATAGACAAAACCAGACGAACCTGACATGTAGATAAAATTCCTACAGGGACGCGATCAAAGCGCCGCCTCACATTTTCCTTCTTTTAATTAAACAATGACAGTAATGGTTTCCTCATTAGAGTGTAATTGACGAGGTTTGTAAGAGGGCAGAGCGGCGAGTGTCAACAAACACGACAGAAAGGCCAATTATCTGTGTGGCAGCATCATTCCTCCTGAATCAAGATATTTAGTGCCAAACAAACACCGCGACTGCTGCAAAACACTGATTTTCTAGTCAAACCCATTTGTGTGGAAGATGCAAAACATTTGCCGAGCTCGAACACGTCTCTGGAGCGAAGAGAGCTCTCGCCATCAAACGGTTCCCGCGGCTCGACCGGCTCTTATGTAAAGAGTGTCGACAGAAAGGAGGTCTGGATCTGATTTAACACACACACACACACACTACTGTGAGCACACACAAATCACCCGAAAAACCACCTCCACATTCCTGACGGGGCCTCGGATGGTAATTAAAACCAGACGAGGGAAACCACCAAACACAGCCAACACGTCTGAAAGCTTCTGTGTGAACAAACCACAATCTGTGCTGAAATGAGCCGTAATGCACAAAAACATCGCATGATTCAGTTCAGTTTCACAGTGTCAATCAACACTGAACCGAATTGAGCTGAATAATGACACTATTGCTGCTTTACAGCCGAAACTGAATTAGTTTCATAACTGATTAATTTTACAACAAATCAACATTATTTTCTTGTTTAGCTACTTTGAAAAAATCTGTATTGTCTTTTAAACTGACAAAAGACCACAAGAACATTGTGATAAGCTTCATATGAGCCTTAAGCAAAACGTTCTCAATAATATTAAATAGTACATTTGAAATGTATGGAAGCTTTTTTTTTTTTTCAATCACAAAATGAAAAATGTAATTGTGCCTTTTAGGGATGTCACGATACCAAAATTCCAGTAGTTGGTACCAATACCATAAAAATTGTACGGTTCTCGGTACCAATTACCAATTTTATTTTATTTAACTATTTGGAGAAGAAAAAAAAAAATGTATTCAATGGAGTTTATTATTTATGATGATAATCATAAGTAAATAATACCTATAAACATTTAAAGGCTACATGCTGTTTAAAAGTAAACATTGTTTATAAAAAAGATCAAGTGAAAAATAAGCAACCCGCTAGGCACACATAATAATTTATTATTATTATTATTATTATTATTAGTAGTAGTAGTAGTAGTAGTATTATTACATAGAGACGTAGCTAAATCTACTGTACAACAGTAGCCTAATATGTCAATTTCTTCAAGTTAAACCAAACGTTTATTTTGACGGGTTGCCGTGAAGACCTTTGAGTGTCTGTGTTCATGATATGACAGTTTTTTTCAAATGAAACGGTAAATGCTCATGAAGTGACTCTCAGAGAGGTTTATGAAGTTTATGCGTTCATGTCCTCATATAGTGACATGGCAGAGGCTAAACGAGTGTCACGTGTACGTGTGTGTGTGTGTGCGCGAGCTGCAAATGAAACCGTGCGTCTGCGACATTCATTCACACAGAGACGCAGAACATGCAGGATTAATATTTAAATAGTATTTTGCAGTTTAATATTGACAGACACTAGTATATATTCGGCTACAGTCTGGAGCCCTGCGCTTAGATAAACACGGAAGCGACTGAACGCAGCTGCGGGTACCGAATATACTCGGTACTACAGAAATGCTGGTATCGTCACATTTTTTAAATTTTAGTAACGACTTGGTACCGAAGTACCGGTACTTGTGACATCCCTAGTGCCTTTATTATTTCATAATTATGACTTTTTTCTCTCATAAAGTTGTGAGAAATAGTCAGAATTGCAAGTTTCCATCTTGCAATTCTAACTGTATTTCTTGCAATTCTGATTACAACTCACAATTATGAACATTTTTCTCAGAATTGTGAGATAAACTTGAGATATTTTTTTTATTCTGTGGCGGAAACAAGCTTTCATAGAAATAATGTTATAGAAAACAGAGAAAAAAGGCTGTCGTCTTCCCTTTTGCCAAACAGGAAAACTTCAGAAATGCTTTGATTAAACATGAAGACAATAAACACACGACTGCGACAATATATGGTGTATTTGAGTTCAAGCCTTCTCAGGTATTTTCATAATAATAAGTATAAGTATATTTATAATGCAATGCTAATCACCATAGCCTTTTATCGCTGTATAGAATACTATAAAATAATATATTTTCTGCCTCATTCTGTGATAAGAAGCCACATCAGCTCACAAAAGGAAATTTCATTTATTACTGATCACAGAGCTGCTCTTCACACTCATCAAGGCTGCAAAGTAAATATGGAGAGAACACTGCGACTGAAAATCGGAGAAACTAGGGATGCACGATATATCGGCCGATATATGTTCTTTTTAATGTTATCGTTATCGGCCAGATAAGAAAATTTGGGAGAACATTATAATTGTGTGTTTGCGACATGGCTTTTAATGGTGAGACTTTTGTTTTTGTAATCAGTCTCTCAAATTAGAGAAAAATTTGGATTTAGATTTATCGGCCAATATATTGGTTATCGGCTTTCAAATCTAAATAATTATCGGTATCGGCCAAAATGTTCAAATCGGTGCATCCCTATGAGAAACCTCTGTGTTTGTTTGTAGTCAACATTGTAGTCAAACTGGATGAACGAACACAGAGTTTTAGGCCAAACGGAGGGAGAAAAAAAAAAAAGAAAGAAACTGCTGTTCTGTCAGGAAAATGCCGTTGCGTTTAGGTAAGAAAGATGTTAGTCAGTGCCATAGTGTTCCATTTTAACCATAACGCTGTTTAAAGAGTAGACGAAGTACGATACAATTTTCAGTGATAAACCTACTGTCCTGTTAATAACCCTCTTCCGATCGGACTGTCCGTGGACGGGGATACAAACATGCGGATGTATAATCTGTAGTTTTCACCAAAGCCTTGGAGCCGTGATAGATCACAAAACACATCATCCGGCGGACTTGACAACATTTTTTTTTTTTTAATTTCTCAGCCCAGTAACACGGACAACGAGTAAACATTGTTCATTTACATATACTACTAACATTATAATACAATGCAGGTTGGAAATCGGCAAAGTTACACTTTAATAATGACTTACTTACAACTAACTAGTCTCACTTAGATTTGGTGTGTGTTTAGGAGCAGATCAAAGTGAAATCAAACAACAATAACAGACTAGTGATGGTAAAACTCACTCATATAAAGACAATCCAACAGTTAAAGATGATAATCAGCAGAAATTGTGTGCAGAGCAGATTTTCTGTCCATCTAAAAGCAATAAGCACTGATTATTTAACTTGGAAAACAAATCCAAATATACATTTGTGCTGGTGGAAATCTGGTTTACCTGCTGCTAACTGCCTCAAACTCAATTTGATCCCACTAACCTCTCAAACTTTGGCTAATCCAGTGATTAGTTCTTCCTCAAAGTGCTTATTGAATCAACCTGGAAAAATCAGTGAGATTTTGTTTTTCTGCCGGAGTGATATAAACCTGTGTGATATACATCAGTGGGCGTGATGTCTGAAGATGAGACTACTAACTACCTAACAGTGACGGGTTTATCGGGTTCATTTCAGCGCTTCTGACGATCCTCCGCTCACATCTACATCTCGGCAGCCGCGTGTCCGTCTCCTACACAGAGCTGTCAAAGTCTGAAGATGTCCGTGTGCATGTTATGTGTAGATCACCTTCCAATGCAGTTCATTATGAGTGCTTTATGTCATTTTTCACTGACAAAACACAAAAAACGAATTATTGTTCAGAAGTTTGAGGCCGTTTTTAATATTCATAAAAAAAAGTCTCATATGCTCACCAACGCTGCATTTATTTGATCAAAAATACAGTAAAAAGCTAATTTAAAATAGTTTTCTATGTGAATATATAGTAAAGTGTAATTTATTCCTGTGATCAAAGCTGAATTTATCATCATTACTCCAGTCTTCAGTGTCACATGATCCTTCACAAATCATTCTGCTCAAGAAACATTTGATACATTTTATTTTCCAGGATTCTTTGATGAATAGAAAGTTCAAAATTTAAAATTTATTTGTAACATTTGTAACGTGTTAAAATGTCTTTACTGTCACTTTTGATCAATTTAATGCATCCTTGCAGAATAAAAGTTTTAAAAACAAAAACTTGACCCAAACCTTTGAATGGTAGGACTACTAAACCAACCAGTACATGTCTAAATAAATAAAATAAATACGGACATATTATAGAAAAGTTAGTGCTTTTTGTCAGTGTAAAGGAAAAATGAGACATTCAGTTCCTTGTTCCCTTTAAATATTAAATCAATGAATTAATGTCTTTGAAAATCTCATCATCTGAATCTTTAATCACACCATCAGAATAAATTATTTTGCGGACAGATGCAATCTGTAGCCAAATACGTGTTTGATTTCGCAAAGATTCAAGATGTGTTAATACTTTAATGAAGTCAAAATTATTCATTGTTTCTATGACGTCTCAGTTTTCTGTGAGATAAAAGCACAAAGTGGATGATTTAATCCTCAAAAAGTGTTTCACTAAGAGATGTGGGAATGATTTCAACACAAAAAGCATCTGGAGCCTGATATATTTAGAAACAAAGTTGCATTTCACCTTATCATCACCGTGTATTATTCCCACGTGAGGCAAACTGTGTTTACACTTTAAACAAATTAGATAAAAATACACAAGAAGCACTTTATTAAAAAAAAACAAGAGTTTGAAAGCATTTTATTATTCCTCAGGGAAGAGAGAAAAACTCATATGCAGAGAGACGGACGGATGGATGGAAGATGAAGAGAGAAGAGACGGATGGAAGATGAAGAGAGAAGAGACGGACAGACGGATGAAGAGAGAAGGAGACGGACGGATGGATGGAGAGAGAAGGAGACAGACGGATGGATGGAGAGAGAAGGAGACAGACGGACGGATGAAGAGAGAAGAGGCAGATGGATGGATGGATGGATGAAGAGAAAAGAGAGATGTAGAGAGAAGAGACGGATGGATGGATGAAGAGAGAAGAGACAGATGGATGGATGGATGAATGAAGAGAAAAAAGACAGATGTAGAGAGAAGAGACGGATGGATGGATGAAGAGAGAAGAGGCAGATGGATGGATGGATGGATGGATGGATGAAGAGAAAAGAGAGATGTAGAGAAGAGACGGATGGATGGATGAAGAGAGAAGAGACAGATGGATGGATGGATGAATGAAGAGAAAAAAGATGTAGAGAGAAGAGATGGATGGATGAATGAAGAGAAAAAAGACAGATGTAGAGAGAAGAGACAGATGGATGGATGGATGGATGAAGAGAAAAGAGACAGATGGATGGATGGATGGATGGATGAATGAAGAGAAAAGAGACAGATGTAGAGAGAAGAGACAGATGGATGGATGGATGGATGAAGAGAAAAGAGACAGATGTAGAGAGAAGAGACTGATGGATGGATAAAGAGAGAAGAGACAGATGGATGGATGGATGGATGGATGAATGAAGAGAAAAGAGACAGATGTAGAGAGAAGAGACGGATGGATGGATGAATAGATGGATGAAGAGAAGAGACAGATGATGGATGGATGAAGAGAAAAGAGACAGATGTAGAGAGAAGAGACGGATGGATGAATGGATGAAGAGACAGATGGATGGATGGATGGATGATGGATGGATGATGAAGAGAGAAGAGGCGGATGGACGAATGAATGGAGAAGAGACGGATGGATGGATGGATGGATAAAGAGAGAAGAGACAGATGGACGGACGGACGGATGGATGAAGAGAGAAGAGACGGATGGACGGACGGACGGATGGATGGACAGATGGATAAAGAGAGAAGAGACAGATGGAGGGATGGATGGATGGATGAAGAGAGAAGAGACAGATGGATGGATGGATGGATGAAGAGAGAAGAGACGGATGGATGGATGGATGGATGAAGAGAGAAGAGATGGATGGATGGATGGATGGATGAAGAGAGAAGAGGCAGATGGACAGATGAATGAATGGAGAAGAGACAGATGGATGGATAAAGATAGAAGAGACGGATGGACGGACGTATGGATGGATGGATGGATGGATGGATGGATAAAGAGAGAAGAGACGGATGGATGGATGGATGGATGGATGGATGGATAAAGAGAGAAGAGACGGATGGACGGACGGATGGATGGACAGATGGATAAAGAGAGAAGAGACAGATGGAGGGATGGATGGACAGATGGATAAAGAGAGAAGAGACGGATGGACGGACGGACGGATGGATGGACAGATGGATAAAGAGAGAAGAGACAGATGGAGGGATGGATGGACAGATGGATAAAGAGAGAAGAGACAGATGGAGGGATGATGGATGCAAAAAAAAAACAAAAAAAAAAAAACAACAACAACAAGTGGAGAAAACTTAATGATCATCAACTCCAAACATTATTTTGGTCAAATCTTTTTAAGCCGCACTGCATGTATTTTGTACAGCGGGAGGATGAAACCCAGCGCTGATGAACCCGGCTGTGAAAACCTTATTTCTGAAAAATAAACTCCCACCGAGTGCTCAAAATAAAAGCTTGGCAGCATCGTACACTACATGAGGAAAAATCCTGACAGGAACACAAGACTGATCATAAATGAGCATCTGTGTGTGTTCAGAGAGGAAGTCCGCAGTTGTGAATCGCTGCGTATTCTGTAACGTCTCAGTGTGAACAGCATGACTCTGGTTTACAGTTCAGGGAAAGGTCAAACAAGAGAAATTATCCATTAAAAACCCATCACTTTCCATTTGAGATAAGAGTTCACTGTACTAGAACTAGAAATTGTAACACTGAAACTAACGGATGGACAACAAAGGACCAACATTCCAAATGTTCCAAAAAGTGTTCCAAAATTCAGAAAATAACCAATCACAAAATAAAATTGAAAAAGTGGTTGATTTTTATTAAATAGCTAATGCATTAACTAATGTTGACAAATGAGACCTTTGAGACTTATTGTAAATGATTACAAAAAACAAATGGAACAGTAACCCAACTCCTTGAAATAAACTGTTAGATTTGACTTGCAGAAATGAACGAGGAGTCACTTCAAAACCTAATCCAGCGATTAACTGCCCACTAAACAGAGAAACTCTAAGAATAGACACACCTTCCCTTGGCTTGTGAACAAATGATATCATCAAGCCTCTGCCAGCTCTGGTTCGAGTGTATTTGCTTATTTTAGCCTCAGTGTTGAGTCCCGGCCAACGGAGCCGCCCCTCTGGGCAGAACGGGTCCCGGCAGAGCTCTGGAGAGACGCTCGGCTGTTTTTGGGAGACGGTTCACCTGATCTCCCGTCCAAACACTCAAAGCGTTAGTGCTAGTGTGCTTCTGTGCTGGATGTGTAGCAACGCTAGCAGCAATAACTCGGCTGACAGCAGAACAAAAATATCCCAATTAGTGACTGCAGCATCCAGTAACGCTGCTGAATCCAGAGGGTCAAACAGGGACAGCAGATTCAAACTATTCAAGCTCCTCACAGATTAAACATACATCTCCTTGTTCTGACACAGCTAAGGGACCTCACTTCTGTTCGATTTACTGAACACAGTGAATTTACAGCAGAGACACAATCATTATATGAGCGCTGCTAGTCTTCAGAGTCAAAACCTTGACTCCCTTCAGTGCCATGGATAAAGAGACGGATGGATGGACAGACGAACAGAAGGATGAAGAGAGAAAAGAGATGGATGGACAGATGGACGGATGAACAGATGGATGAGGAGAGAAGAGACGGACAAATGGACGGATGAAGAGAGAAAAGAGATGGATGGACAGGTGGATGGATGAACAGATGGATGAGGAGAGAAGAGACGGACAAACGGACGGATGAAGAGAGAAATAAGATGGATGGACAGATGGACGGATGAACAGATGGATGAGGAGAGAAGAGACGGACAAACGGACGGATGAAGAGAGAAATAAGATGGATGGACAGATGGACAGACGAAGAGAGGAGAGACGGACGGACAGATGAAGAGAAACAGACGACGGATGAAGAAAGAAGAGACGGACGGACGGATAAAGAGAGAAGAGACATATGGATAGATGGATGGGTGAAGAGATAAGAGGCAGTTGGATGAAGAGAAAAGATGGATGGATGGATAAAGAGAAGAGACAGATGGATGGATGGATAAAGAGAAGAGACGGATGGATGGATGGATGGATGGATAGATAAAGAGAGAAGAGACGGATGGATGGATGGATGGATGGATGGATAAAGAGAGAAGAGACGGATGGATGGATGGATGAAGAGAGAAGAGGCAAATGGATGGACGGATAAAGAGAGAAGAGACGGATGGATGGATGGATGAAGAGAGAAGAGACGGATGGATGGATGATGAAGAGAGAAGAGATGGATGGAAGAGAGAAGAGATGGATGGATGATGAAGAGAGAAGAGATGGATGGATGGATGGATGGATGAAGAGAGAAGAGGCAGATGGATGGACGGATAAAGAGAAGAGGCGGATGGATGGACGAAGAGAGAAGAGATGGATGGATGGATGGATGGATGGATGAAGAGAGAAGAGACGGATGGATGGATGGATGAAGAGAGAAGAGATGGATGGATGATGAAGAGAGAAGAGATGGATGGATGATGAAGAGAGAAGAGATGGATGATGGATGACGGATGGATGGATGGATGGATGAAGAGAGAAGAGGCGGATGGATGGACGAAGAGAGAAGAGACGGATGGATGGATGGATGGATGAAGAGAGAAGAGGCGGATGGATGGACGAAGAGAGAAGAGACGGATGGATGGATGGATGGATGAAGAGAGAAGAGGCGGATGGATGGACGAAGAGAGAAGAGACGGATGGATGGATGGATGGATGGATGGATGAAGAGAGAAGAGGCAGATGGATGGACGGATAAAGAGAAGAGGTGGATGGATGGACGAAGAGAGAAGAGACGGATGGATGGATGGATGGATGAAGAGAGAAGAGACGGATGGATGGATGGATGGATGGATGAAGAGAGAAGAGATGGATGGATGGATGAAGAGAGAAGAGATGGATGGATGATGGATGGATGATGGATGGATGGATGGATGGATGGATGGATGGATGGATGGATGGATGATGGATGGATGAAGAGAGAAGAGACGGATGGATGGATGGATGATGGAAGAAGAGAGAAGAGACGGATGGATGGATGGATGAAGAGAGAAGAGGCAAATGGATGGACGAAGAGAGAAGAGACGGATGGATGGATGTATGGATGGATGGATGAAGAGAGAAGAGGCAAATGGATGGACGAAGAGAGAAGAGACGGATGGATGGATGGATGGATGGATGGATGTATGGATGGATGAAGAGAGAAGAGATGGATGGATGGATGGATGAAGAGAGAAGAGGCGGATGGATGGACGAAGAGAGAAGAGACGGATGGATGGATGGATGTATGGATGGATGAAGAGAGAAGAGATGGATGGATGGATGGATGGATGGATGAAGAGAGAAGAGATGGATGGATGGATGGATGAATGGCACAAACAAACAGAGCAACAGAAGCCAAACACACACACGAGACCCTTAATAACCTTTGAGCCTCTCATCCTAAATCCTCAGCGTTAAACAATACATTCATTCATCACAGCCGCACATTAGCGACAAAAGACAGCAGAAGTTAATTAGCAGCATCTGTCTTCAGCGCGTTCAGACGGATTACAGAGACACACACTGGTCTGCACTGTCCCTGAATGACTCCATTAACACCAGCACAAAGATAACATCTGAATCACATCACACGCCTGTGACCCGGCTCTCCAGAGTTCCCTTCACTCCAGCGGCAGACCAAAACCTTCTGACACCCTACAAGAGGCAGCCTATTCAAGACTCAGTGATATTAGGAAGGAAAAGAGTACACACCATTACTGCTAAAAATCTGGTTGTTTTACCTTTTAAAGTGGATGTCTAATGCGATTTCATGCATTCTGACTTATTTACACTGTTAAAGAGTTGGACTCTTATGCTAAACATGGACAAAATTTCAAAAAACGAGTTGGACATATGACGGAGTATTTCTGTGACAAATACACTCCTTCAGGATTCAAACAAGTTTAGGAAAGTTTTTTTCGAGTATGGCCATGTATTATGTCAAAAATGGTGGAATTCCTTGTATGGGCACTTCTCCCGGATGAGCACGCACACACACACACCCACCAACCAGAGCGAGAGCAAGAGTGCAGCCATCAACGAGCTTTGTTCGGGTTACGGGAGCCGTCGGTGGCGCTGTCATTTTGTTTTTAGACCACGAAATCAACAATGTCACTAAAGAAGTGTGTTTCTGGTTGTGAGGGAAAGATAATCCAGCGTTAAACAGTGGATGCAGTTTGTGTTTCCGAAGTTCTGCAAGTGTGTGTGTTTGTTCCCGGTCACGAGTGGAAACCACAGGCGGTGAGTGAAACTGCATCAAATGTGTGGGTTTTGTTGGCAATCAGTGCGTAAGTGCATATACGTTGGTGTTGTTCACATTATAAGTAACCGAACGTTATCCAGGGATAATGCCATGGTGTGTGTGCGTGTGTGTGCGCGTGTGTGTGTGTGCGCTCTCTTTAGCTCCGCCCACTGCACGCCCCCACAAGCTCGGCTGTTTTCAGAAAGAATCGGTACAGCGTATCTGTCTTTTATAAATATGATAAAACTAAAGACTCTTCTGAGATATGAAGGATCAACACTACTCTATAGATACTCAAGATTAACATGAGACTGGCAGAAACAGTGTGTGTTATGACCCTTTAACTATGTGAAGCACGCAAACATCCATCAAATGATCTGACGCAGAAGAAGAGAGTGTGTAAAACTACAGAGCCGCTGACGCTTTCAACCTCAATCCAGGATTTAAAGCGCAGCGTGACCCGTGAACATCTCGGGAACTTTTGTTCAGGAAGGACTTCAGCCTGTTTTATGACTCTGACATTTACCTGCCGCTCATGAGCGCCGGAGTGGCCGTCCGGGAATCTCTCAGCATGACGGAGGCACATTCAGGTCAAGGAGGATTCTTTCCCTCTCAATATTCAAGAGAGATTTCTTCAGGAAAGAAAAGGTCGCTGGGCATCTGGCTAATTACATATAACTCGCTGGATTCCCCATCAATCACACACGAGGAAGCGCACGCGTGACTGATTCAGTAATTCATCTGTAATTCCAGTGGTTATTCCCTCCCGCCAGCTGACGGAGGACGCTTCAATAACTGGTTCCATAGTGCGACCAGTTATTATCATTAACTAACACTATTAAAAACATTCCGGTTCATTGAAATGAAGCTGAAATAAAATAAAATACAAATATTAGATGAGAAATTTCAACTAAACAAATTTGAAATGTTGCCCTGGCAATAAACTGAAATTGAAAAATAAAAATAAATGAAACCTAAATAGCAATATTTAAAAAAAATAAATAAATATGACAAAAACACATAATGAAATGACTAAAAATGAAACTAAAAACATTCTAAATATATGCATCACCTACAAGAATGAATATCAAGCAAAATAGAGAATAAAAACTTTAAAATTAAACATAATAAATAAATTGAATAATACATATTTAGTATTAATATTTTAATAGCTTATATTAAAATTACAAATAATAAATAAAAATTGAAAACTAAATATAATATTTAATAACGTTAAAATAAATAAATGGCATATATAAATACAATATATAATATTCATATTATTTTAATACCTTATATTAAAGCGATAAATATTAAATTAAATAAATATTATATAAATAATAAATAAACACTGAAAATAAAAAACTAATAAACAAAATTGTTAAAGGTAAAAAATAACATTAAATTATATAATATTAAAAAATATAATATTTAATAACAATGTTAAAATAAATAAAATGAACAAAAACAAATAAATAAATGGCATCTATAAATACAACATTAAATACAATAAATACATATTAAATAATAAATATATAAATTAAACTAAAATTGTTACAGATACAAAATATGACATACAATATTAAATAATATTGAATATATTATATTATTTAATAATAATATTAAAATAAATAAAGAATTTTTTTTTTTATATATTTAAAAAAAATGGATAAATATATAAATAAAGATCTTTTTAAAAATAAATTGATAATGTTTTGCTAACCCACTACAAAAGGCAGTTTATGTCAGCTGGTTTGATCAATCCAAAAGCACTAATTCATAATCCATCATCAAGCGCCTCCATTTTAAAACAAACTGCAATATAAAACATAACTATGATGAAAGGGGAAAGTTTTGGCTTGCTCTTCAGCGGCACTGGAAACGTTCAGGCAGATCAAGGTCTTCAACCTTTCATCCTTTCTATCGAGTGAACCGCTGGAATGAAGACGTGCTGCTTTGCACGCTTTGATTATTATTCAAACATGATTCGTAGCAAAGAACTTATTTCCCAATATGTCCAATATGAGGACATATAATATCTCTCACCTTCCAATCGTTTCATTTATACACATCCTGAGATTCCTTTGCATTACAAAACCCCAATGATCCCACACAGAATTTGCATGAGTGTAGACATGTGTGACCACGTCTGATGATCACAAAGCCTGGGAATAATAGAGACACAAGTGTTTTGCATGATAATACAAGCCCCAGACATATAGATCTGATGAGCCTCTATCACACCATACACACTAATGACACATATAAATCACACACACTTCTGCTATTAGCACATACTTCATTATCTAATGCAGTGCCATTCAAACATGAGCCTAAAGTGTTTTTCACCACAACGATTGAGTACAATATTTACATTTACACTTTTAGCAGATGCTTTTATCCAAATGCGACTTGCCTTGCATTCATTAAATTTCACATTTGAGCAATTTATGTACTATTTATGTACAGTTTGTGTACACATCACTCCAAAAGAGTGGTTCAATGAATACCAAGGCAAATCTTCTTACCAAAAACATGGTTTTTGTCAAAGAAAATTAAGCTTTTTGAATTAGAAAAATTCCAATGTGAATATTGGAAATGTGGACAGTGAAAAAACTGTGACTTTCGAAAATGATGACGCATTTATAGTCATGTGACCCATTCAGCCCAAAGCAAGATGGTGGACGGCGTCGTACCGCAGTTGTTTTGGCTGTTCTCCAGTTCAATAACGTTAAAGATTAATGTCAATCTGTCAATCTGTGTAAATTGTTACTAAAAAACTAAAACATAAAAATGTGTTAAATATTTGAAAAATATGAAAATGTTAAAAAAAAAATTAAACACTCATAATGACTTCACTTGTTTCATTACTGGATGAATCAGCACTTTTGAACAAATTTCTTGAATGAATGATTCAATGGCTCAAAGATTTCACTTGTTTCATTACTAGATGAATCAGTGTTTTTGAACAAATCTCTTGAATGAATGATTCAATGACTCATTTGTAAAGACTCACTTGTTTCATTACTGGATGAATCAGCGTTTTTGAATGAATATCTTGAATGAATGATTCAATGACTCACTCATAAAGACTTCACTTGTTTCATTACTGGATGAATCTGCGTTTTTGAACGAATCTCTTGAACGAATGATTCAATGACTCACTTGTAAAGACTCACTTGTTTCATTACTGGATGAATCAGCGTTTTTGAATGAGTCTCTTGAATGAATGATTCAATGACTCACTCATAAAGACTTCACTTGTTTCATTACTGGATGAATCAGCGTTTTTGAACGAATCTCTTGAATGAATGATTCAATGACTCACTCATAAAGACTTCACTTGTTTCATTACTGGATGAATCAAGGTTTTTTTTTAACAGATCTCTTGAATGAATGATTCAATGACAAATAAATTTAACAGTCACGTGTCGCCACCTACTGGTGGTGTAACAATGTAATCGATACAATGGGAATGAAAATGAAAATGAAATTGCGTGGGTGTTTGAACATCTAAATGTTCTATTGCAAAAAATTACTGATTAATGTGAAAATACTCAATCTAGATGTCTAATAAACCTGGCATTGTATATTATGAATATTGTTAGCTCTTTGACATTGTTTTTGTTCCTCTTTTCTAAGTCACTTGGGATAAAAGCGTCTGCTAAATGCGTACAATGTAAAACTCAGTTTCTAATTATATAGAAATGTGTGTACTTTGGTGAGAGGAACAACAGATGCTCTTCTGCAGGTTTGGAAAGGTTCTGACAGATGACAACACAAGCAAACTCCTTCACAACAGATAAAGAAAACCATCTCCAAACGCTCTTTACTCCATCGCCAGCATCCGTTTGGGTTTTTCTTCTGGTGTCGCTCCCTCTTAAACACTAATCTATTAATAGCCGCTGGCAAGAAACAAACTGCAACTCAAACACAAAACCACAGGGAACAATAATCATCATGATCAGACCACAATAAAAAAGAAACCCAGAGGAAGTTCACAAGGAAAAGCAGGTCTGAAGACGGCAGCGACTCCAAGGGTCAGTCGCACTGACCCAAATCCCTTCAAGAAGGACCTGATCTCAATCCAGACGGAGGGATTTGGAGTCTGTGTTTGTGAGGGGAGTTTCTATGTAGGTCACGACTGCGGCTCACGCGTTTGGTTGGCATGAAGAATGATATACATGCAGCCGACGGAGAACTTCTCCAGAGTAAAAGCCAGATTAACTGCTATACCAACCACCAAAACACACACACACTCTCAGTGGAGAAGCTCATCTTTGGGCCTCAAACTTAATCCATATCCATCAAGGGTTGCGCTTTATAGCCATTTAAACCAGAAATGTAGAGGGAGCAACGCCTTAATGCAAGGATTGGGCTTGGAGTTAAAAGCTAAAGAGGTACTTTTTTCCCCAAACCAATATCAATACCAATATTTCAACCAATTTTTGCAAACCTTATCATAACTGAAATGTTTTTTTTAAGATGTTTCTGATTTGAATCCAGAAGTGCAATGATTGGCAGTCAACAGACGGGACAAAAACAATCAGAATTTAGACGATAAACTTGAAAATATATCTCAAAAAAAGAACAGCTGTTGTTATAAAGTGTTTACTACAAAATCAACAGTAGTTGATTAATAAAAAGTAATCTAGACATAGTGACAACATTCATTCATAGTTCATTTAGTTTTTTTTTTAACTAAATGAACACAATAGGAACATTTGAATCATTATTTACTTAAAGATACCATCATACCAATTAGGGATGCACCAATATGAAAATTTTGTACCGATAACTGATAATTCTTTATATTTAAAAAGCAGATAGCTGAAATATTGGCTGATAAATCTAAATCCAAATTTTTATATAATTTCTGAGAGCCTGATTACAAAAACAAAAGTCCCACCATCATCGTGCATCACTGATACCAATATACAAATATGGAAATTATATAAAATGTGCAATATTGAATGAAACACATTATACATTATTTTGTCTATTCGTTTGCAAGACTTAATGAACATATCTATTGTAGCATACAGTGTCAGATTGTTTTTGTCCTGTCTGTTGCTATGGTTATCACTGTCAATCATCGCATTTTCAAATTCAATCCGTTGGCTGTCAATCCAGAAACCATTCAAAAGTGGGTAAAATTCAACAAATTGAACATGGAGCCACATTGAGAACCCAATATCTCTGGGATTGAACCATATAGGGCCTTGAAAATTAAGATTTCAAAAGAAAAGTTTGTTAAGAACCAGAATCTAAAAATCATACTGAGATATATTTAATACTTTTTGAGTGACAGGCAAGCAAACTTTGGAAAAACAGTATTTATGGCACTCAGACATATGTCCCATGCAATTGTGTTGATAGAAAAAACGAGATACATTTCTAGTTTCAACATTATTTGTTCTTCAGATATTCCTTTTTAAATATAAAACGTATCAGCTGTATTGCAAAGCCACTAAAAATGTGTACAATTGACCAATTCGCTCATGGAGCCACATTAAGATCTCCATATCTCTGGGATTGTATCATATGGAGCCTTTAAAATGAAGATACCAAAAGAAAAGTTTGTTAAAAACCAAAATATAAAAGGATATTAAGGATATCTTTAATACTTCATGAGTTACAGGCATTCAAACTTGGGGGGAAAAAACACAAGAAGTGCTTTTTTCCCATTTTTGAACGGTCACCGTTGGCATATAGTGGAGGAAATATTGCTAAAGTCAACAGATTTCACTAATAGACCTACCAATCTCTGTATAAAAATAAAATAATGATGCTGCCATCTTTCTAAAGTCTTTTTTACACCCCTGTAATTTGGCTCCAAATCTCAGGTGAAATTGTCATTTTGACCCTCTTCTACAAAACAGTGGATTACTCTGTAAATATACAAAACAAATTTACATTATAAAAAACATTTTACTTTAGAATGACACTGATGAATCATTCACAATAAGATCAGGAACATTAATTAAACGGTTTTTGTTATGATGATGCAAGTCAAGTCAAAGTTATTCATCACAAAACACACATTAAGCCTGACTTCCATTCACTTTACTGTGGCAATCTGTGCCCTTTTAAACCAGCATCAAAACATTTGACTAACAATGACATCAAGTTCAGGCAAAATATCGAATTTTGTCACGCTAACAAAAAAAATAAATGGCAGATTGTCTGTGGAGGCTGGAAGAAGCACTTTCCCACGAACTCGTGGGCGTCATTGACGGGGCCTCCTCACGGCAGGTGGTCACCGCTGGGTTTTCCATGACAAAAGCCTGCCCTTCATCACCCCGAGATCCCACGTCACACAACGTCTCGCGTCCTCTCGCCCTTTCTCACACAGAGTCACTGCAACAATGACTGCAAACTCCACTCCAAGCTAATTATTCTGCTGGCTGGAGCGGCGTTTCAGGATTCAACCTCTAACCAAACTGGCAAACGCCATATATTTGACTTCCATCCATGACTATATGTTACCTAAGAGGCAACATATGCCTTGACGCTGGTCAAATATCTGCAGCTAAAAATAAACCATCTGTTAACTATAAAAAAAATATTTTTTTACAAAAAACTAAATTTTTAAAAGCATAAAAATGTGTTTAAAAACATTTACAACCTCGTTGTAAATTGTTAAAAAAAAAAAAAAAAAGAAACATGGGTTTAAAAAAATGTTTGTAAAACATGAAAATGTTTTGTAAAAAAAATTTAGCTGTTGTAAATGGTTACTAAAAAAACAAAACAAATGAAAAATGTGTTTTAAATATGTTTGAAAAACATGAAAGTTTTAAAAAATGAACTGTTGAAAATTGTTACTTAACTAAAAAAAAAAAAGATTTAAAAACATTTAAAAAAAAACGTTTAAAATCATTAAAATGTGTTTAAAAAGGTTTAAAACACAACCTTGTTGTAAATGTTGTTGCTAAAAAAAAAAATGTTTTATTTAAAAAGGTGTTTAAAAACAACAAAAAATGCTTGAAAAAAAAAGTTAAAATTTTACTTTGTTGTAAATTGTACTAAAAACAAAAACAATCCGTTTTAAAAAAAACGTTCTTTAAAATATATAAAAAAAGTGTTTTAAAAAAATATTTATGTTTAAAAAACATGCAACCTTGTTATAAATTGATAAAACAAAGAAAAATGTTTTTTAAAAAATGTTTTTTTTTTTAAATGTTTCAAAAAGTTACTAAAAAACTAAACAAAAATTATTATTATTTTTTTTTAAGCGTTTAAAAATGTACAACCTTGTAAATTGTTACCAAAAACCTTAAAACAAAAATAAAATGTGGTTAAAATTCTTTGAAAACATTAAAATGTGTTTTTAAAAAAAAGTTAAACTTTGTTGTAGTAAAAAACAAAACAAAAACAATGTGTTTTTAAAAAGTGTTTAAACATAAAAAGTGTTTAAAAAGTACAACCCTATTGTAAATAAAAAAACATGAAAATGCATTTTTGTTTAAATCGTAATTAGGATCAATTCTTAGTTGGTGCTTCTTCAAAAGCACAAAAACAATCGTCAAGGAAACGGACTAATTCAGCGGAATCAGAAGCAGAATCATGAAATTCCTTCCATCTCCCATCTCCAGACATTAGTATGCGTTGATCATGAGATATTTTTACTCTCTCTTTCATGGTCGCTCGAGGCAGAGGTGAACAGAGCGCACAGCTGACGGCCGCTGATGTCTGACGACAGCTGGACGTCAAGATGGAGACGGAGAGGTCAGGAGAGGAGCCTGGGAGTCAGGATTATCCACCGCATTCCTCCATCTGGAGCGGCATCTGCCCCATCTCCATCTCAAAAACCTCGGAGCCAGAGCCGGAGCCGGAATAATGATTCCTCACACAGAGGAGAGACGGCTGCGGGTGGATCCGCTCTCTCAGGTGGAGCGATCGGAGAGGTCCAAACACACCGTATGGTCACATCACATGCTGAAAATAATCATTACCTTCAGAAAACAAACAGCCGAGATACACGTCTGTGAGCTCAGAGTGTGATGATTGACAGCTGCTATAAAACATTAAAATATTAACAATATCACTTCACATCATCGTAAAATTAACATAGCAATAACACTGATTAGGGATTTTACAAACTAAAACTATAACTATAACTATAGGTCATTTAAAGCTAAAATAAAATGAGGAAAAAAATTGGTAAATTTAAGAAATTGGTAAGTTTAAGATGAAGAACTAAAACTACTAAAAATAAAACTGAAATAAAATAAAATGAAAGATTTTTTTTTAATGTTTATATTAATATTAGTGCTGTCAAATTGATTAATCGCATCCAAAATAAAAGTTTCTGTATTATAGTTTCTTAAATACACACTCATTCATGTATATATGTAAGAAATATTTGCATGTATATACTGTATATATATTTATATAATTTGATAGCACTAATTAATATAAATAAACATTAATATTTGTTAATATAAATTACATTTTTAAAAGCACTTTTACTAATTTACTAAAATGTATTAATATATGTAATAAACATGAAAATATAAACACAAAAGCTAATTCAATATATTAATTAATACTATGATCATATATAAATATTACTAAAACAACACTGTCACTAATTTAGAAATAAATTCTCCTAGTTATTAAAATCTGTGTAAATTAAATACAACAAATGATCAAATTAAATATTTCCCATTTTACAGTAAAGCGATTTTTCCATTGTGATGATGAGAATTTGCTTAATCGTGATAGAAAATGCAAACATTTTTCAAAACAATGCTTTTTATTCATGCATAATATGTATTACTATCTGCATTGCTTTTAGGGTGAAACATGGAAAAAGCATAACCACAAAAGACAATAAATATTCAGTAATATTATTGATTTAACCGCATTTTGAAAACAAAATGTGAACCGAATTGAATAGACTCCATTGTCTTCTGTAGAGCAACTTTATAGCTAAATAAGCTACTTTATAGCTCATAATTGATCAGTTTTACAACACTTTTTGTCCTGTTTATTGCTGCTTTGAAACAATCTGAACTGTATAAGGCGCTATAGAAATTAATGTGAAAAAGCTACAAATCCTTAAAATCCTAAAAATCTCTCAAACTGATCATCTTCACTGCAGCCAACAGATCGAGAGCAGACTCGGAGTACAACACAACCCCAAAACATCTCTTCCAAACTCAGATGTCGTTCCCCGTGCGTCCAGCGTGAGCTCAGCACGAGGCCAGATCTCAACAAACGGCCCTCTGCTGTCTGACATATCTGAGCACAGACCGACCGACACAAAGCAGAGGGGGGCCCAAAAGCAGACGGGCCCCGGCCCCCCGACAAATGCCTTCCAAAGGCAAGAAACAAACACAGGGGAAGGGACACAAATACACAGACAGACACAAATACACAGCAGCATAAGAGCCATCAATCGTCTGTTGAATGGAGCCCGGCGCGACCCTGCCTCCCTTTCTAGGCCATTCTCTACATTAGAAAGGAACTTCTGCGACAAACAAGATCCATCGCAACGACGCGGCCATTGAGACATCAGCTCGATGTCAGGGTGAAATGGAGAGACACAACAACAACAACAACAACAACCTTTATGACGGTCACCGTCGAATATCACTGAAAAGTTCCCTTTCTAACACGCTAAGAAAGATTCATAATTTTTTGTTTAAAATAGAGATCACGATTCTGAATAGGCAAACAGAATAACATCATTTACTAGAGGTTCTGACAATTTTAATGGCTGCAGGCCATTTAAAAAATATTTAATTAATTTGAATTAAAATCAGGTTGAGTGAATGATTCAATGACTCACTCAAAGACTTCACTTGTTTCATTACTGGATGAATCAGCGTTTTTGAACAAATCTCTTGAATGAATGATTCAATGACTCACTCATAAAGACTTCACTTGTTTCATTACTGGATGAATCAGCGCTTTTGAACAAATCTCTTGAACGAATGATTCAATGACTCACTCAAAGACTTCACTTGTTTCATTACTGGATGAATCAGCGTTTTTGAACAAATCTCTTGAATGAATGATTCAATGACTCACTCATAAAGACTTCACTTGTTTCATTATTGGATGAATCAGCGTTTTTGAACAAATCTCTTCAATGAATGATTCAATGACTCACTCATAAAGATTCACTTGTTTCATTACTGGATGAATCATGATTCAATGACTCACTCATAAAGATTCACTTGTTTCATTACTGGATGAATCAGTGTTTTTGAAGGAATAAAGAAAAGAAAATGCCAAGAAAACGGAACAAAAATATTTATGACATCATCATGAACTCAGGGGTGTATGCAAATTATTGTCCAATGAAATGACAACATCTGCCTCTAACTAGCAATAGCGAGTACCAAATCATGGCTTATTTATTTTTAAATCATGCATTTTTGCTTTTAAAAAAATCAATGCAGAAAATGCAAAAAAAAACATGTATGGTTCTAATATATGCTTCAAAGCAATCAAACCATTCTATACTGTAAAAATAGTTGCAATTAGCTATCACAACTTAAAGTTTTGCATTAGAAAAACTTTCCCAGATTTAACTTAAGATATCAAGCTGTCACTTAATACAACTTCACATTTCAAGTTGACTAAACTTAAATTTTAAAGGCAGCACATACACTAAGTTGAAAAATGAACAAACAATCAACAAATCTGTTAAAGCAAATCCACCAAGTTGTACACATGTCGTCAGGGGACTTGCATGCCCATTTATTAAAAACATTAGAAGAATATTTATAAATAAAATATTCTTCTAATAAATATATAAATATATAAATATATATATATATATATATATATATATATATATATATATATATATATATATATATATATATATATATAAATAAAATTGCAAAATATCCCCCACATGCAGATTCAGTGTTTCAACAGTTTGAGCTCAGTGTGTGAGGAACTGTAATAGTCCATAAGCATGTCAGTCTGTCACACTGTAAACATTCGTATATCAATCATTTGGTGGAATATTTGAGCTGAACAAACCCAGAGCACAACCGAACCCTCCGCGTGTTCACGAGTGCCACATCACGTGATGCACGACAGTCCCGTGCGAGAGATAAGGCCTGCAGAAGATCACTGTTTATGTACAGCATTCCGACCATGCAGCGCGGGCCCAGATAAGAGTTATCTGTGAAGGTAAACAAACGGCACGGCACTTTTCTGCAGCACAAGACTCGCTCTCTATGCACTCTTCAAACACGACTGCCTCATTTGAGAAAATAATAGAATTGGATGTGCAACAATAACAAACCTGGGAAATTATCCAAGACTTGCCGAACAAGCGTTTCATTTGTAATTACAGAGCGTTTCTGGAAACGTACATGACACTCTGCGGACTCGGAGTGAAACACGAGACCCTGAAAACGTCCCTCAGAGAACGACGGCACGTGATGAAGAGGAAGATGAGCATTCCTCACAAAGACCATGCAGTGACTGCAAAAGCCCTTACGGTTTTAATTCATTCTGAACTCAATGACACCCACTCTCTGTCTCGTAAATGAAGGTTTATCGTCTTCAAAGCTCACATTCTTATGAACTCCATGCACCTGCATTAAAATATATAACTATTATCACCCAATACAAATATAAAATGAGGCCTGAATTATACATTTTAAAAAATATTGGGTTATTTTTTTCTACCCAAATCCTGGGTTGAGCCTTTTTGGTCATTTTTTGGGGTTATTTGTTCAGTGTTTGGGTAGTTTTAGTGTTACTCAGATCCTGGGTCAGACGTAACAACCCAGTGTTTGGGTAGTTTTTGTGTTACTCAGATCCTGGGTCAGACGTAACAACCCAGTGTTTGGGTAGTTTTTGTGTTACTCAGATCCTGGGTCAGACGTAACAACCCAGTGTTTGGGTAGTTTTTGTGTTACTCAGATCCTGGGTCAGACGTAACAACCCAGTGTTTGGGTAGTTTTTGTGTTACTCAGATCCTGGGTCAGACGTAACAACCCAGTGTTTGGGTAGTTTTTGTGTTACTCAGATCCTGGGTCAGACGTAACAACCCAGTGTTTGGGTAGTTTTTGTGTTACCCAGATCCTGGGTCAGACGTAACAACCCAGTGTTTGGGTAGTTTGTGTGTTACTCAGATCCTGGGTCAGACGTAACAACCCAGTGTTTGGGTAGTTTTTGTGTTACCCACATCCTGGGTCAGACGTAACAACCCAGTGTTTGGGTAGTTTTTGTGTAATCCAGATCCTGGGTCAGACGTAACAACCCAGTGTTTGGGTAGTTTTTGTGTTACCCACATCCTGGGTCAGGCGTAACAACCCAGTGTTTGGGTAGTTTGTGTGTAACCCCGATCCTGGGTCAGATGTAACAACCCAGTGTTTGGGTAGTGTTTGGGTAGTTTTTGTGTTACCCACATCCTGGGTCAGACGTAACAACCCAGTGTTTGGGTAGTTTTTGTGTTACCCACATCCTGGGTCAGACGTAACAACCCAGTGTTTGGGTAGTTTTTGTGTTACCCACATCCTGGGTCAGACGTAACAACCCAGTGTTTGGGTAGTTTTTGTGTTACCCACATCCTGGGTCAGACGTAACAACCCAGTGTTTGGGTAGTTTTTGTGTAATCCAGATCCTGGGTCAGACGTAACAACCCAGTGTTTGGGTAGTTTTTGTGTAATCCAGATCCTGGGTCAGATGTAACAACCCAGTGTTTGGGTAGTTTTTGTGTAACCCCGATCCTGGGTCAGACGTAACAGTGTTTGGGTAGTTTTTGTGTTACTCAGATCCTGGGTCAGATGTAACAACCCAGTGTTTGGGTAGTTTTTGTGTAATCCAGATCCTGGGTCAGACGTAACAACCCAGTGTTTGGGTAGTTTTTGTGTAATCCAGATCCTGGGTCAGGCGTAACAACCCTGTGTTTGGGTAGTTTTTGTGTTACCCACATCCTGGGTCAGACGTAACATCCCAGTGTTTGGGTAGTTTTTGTGTAATCCAGATCCTGGGTCAGACGTAACAACCCAGTGTTTAGGTAGTTTTTGTGTAACCCAGCTCCTGGGTCAGACGTAACAACCCAGGGGTTGAGTTATTTATCGTGGGCTTTTTACGACCTCTTCAGGGGAGAGCAGTGCATCTTAAATTTTTACATACCCAACAGTTGGATTAAAAATTGTATGTCCATATTTGACCCAAATTTGGGTTGAAACAACCCAGCATTTTTTAAAGCGTATATAAAATATGCTATACTGTAAAATATGATCGAAAATAAAGGAATTATCATGCAAGCCAGTGGTTGTGTATTTTAAAAAAGGATTTAAGTTAACTGGTAGACATTAATTCATGTATGAAGTAAAAAACAAAAAGCTAGTACTATAGTAAAAATGAATCAACTATGCTGGGTTAAATCAACAACCCAATTTGCTGGGTAAAATTAACCCAACATGTGTTCTGTCCAATATTTACCCAACCCTTGGTTTAAAAACACCCCAAATTGGGTTGTTTTTAACCCAGTGGTTTTAGAGTGTAGCAAGCTGGCTCAGAAAAAAATATCTAACAAAATATCTAACATACCTAAAAAGCTATTAATTGATTATAAATATCTGGCACAATTAAATCACAGTAGTTAATGGTGTTTGCCACGTCAACCATCACTATTACTACAGCTGAAAACTGGTTTAACCAAACTTGCAACACTTAGTTTTAAACTTTGCACAAAATCGCACTGGACAATAAAATACCAAAGACTTGAAATCCCAGCGAGAATATCTCAGAGAATTAAACAACACAAAAATCTTAATCTCTGGCAAAATCAATCATTACAATTGTTTAATCTTGTTACAGGATGATCCATCATTCCTTGAAATAATTTCCAAATTCTGCAAAACTGCCGCACAATAGTTTCTACAATAAGAATGATGCTTTTAAATAAATCTTTGTTATTGCTCATATTGATCTTCCGTGGCCCAAATGACTTTGTGTAGTGCATTATGGGTAATAATCTAGACAGCCAAAGATATTCTGTCTGAATGCAATCATTCTGATGTTCACTTATCAAATTAGCTCAGATTTGAAACGTGGGTTTCGAGTATCTGCAACAGATCTGGGAGGAAAACACATTCATGAATTCCACGATTCTCCACAGCCAGGGCCGAAACTTAATTACGGACAATTTGAGCAAATCCCAGCATACCATCTCGGTGTTTGGATAACATTTCACGTTCTAACGCAAAGATCTGACACAGCAAAAACGGAAAACATAAGAGAGAGATTGTCAAGGGTCTAGCAGATGTTGCTATTTGTGTAAGAGTCATGCTCATGGAAATCCACTCAATGCATGATTTGAATGCGGTTCAGTTAAACAGATTCGTATAAAGGACTATGTATTCGCCTCAATGTGATGCTCTCAGCATGCATTCGGCTGCTTTACATAATCACAAACTATGTTACGGGCTCAAACACGTCCTAAAACAGGACAATCTGTGCCTTGCATGCATCATAAAACATTTGCAATGAAACTTAATGTTCAACTAACTTCCACTGAGATTCTTTAATTGACACGATCCCAACTGGGACAGTTGTGGCTCAGAGAAAATCTTTAACTTCCCAATGGTAGTTATGACAGATGATGGATTAACCGGTCATTATTTGGCCTTTTTGATGTTATTGGCACTGCCTGATGACGCTTCCCAATTAACAAAAGCCTAGATTTCAGAGTTCATGTGTTCTGTTCAAATGCAATATTCAATTTTACTCTACACAGTAAAAATGATGTAAGGAATTAATGCAACATGATGCATTCAATTTTCAACTGTTGTCAACTGTTGATCAACACTTCATTTCAGACTGTTTGGGATTAAATCCCAGTCAAATTCCATGAAACATCTTACAACCTCAATCACAGGGTCCTTATCCAAACACACACACACACACACACACACACACACACACACACACACACACACACACACACACACACACACACACACACACACACACACACACACACACACACACACACACACACACACACACACACACACACATCAATCAAAGCCATCGACTCGTGTATCTTCATTGGATAACATGCATGTTTACAAAATGCTAACGCACTTTTCAAAGTTGTAAACAAAAAGATTATTCAGGTACATTTTACAAGAAAATACTACTTCAGTCTTTCTACTTCAAAATTTCAATGTGTTACCTGCCATTTCTTTGTAATACAAGCTTTTTTGCAGTTTCAAAGCAGCTTTACAGAAAATCTAAGTTATTATTTGTAATAATTTAATAATTATTTGCTAAATTACGCAGTGAAAGTTGTTTCAAAGTAAATCCTACATCAAAATTTCCTTCAGCATGTCAATCCCTATGTAAATGTAAATCTATTTACTCCAAGTGTTTTGTGCAGGAGTGTGGAAGAAAGTATTAATCGGCGCGATCACTTGCATTTTTTCCTGATAACAGTAACAACTTAAAATACGCCATCATTTTTGGTCATACAGATAAGAGTAATACATCATTAGAAACTGTAAACTAATTCATGTAAATTCACAATAGTGTTGTCAAAAGTACCGACCGCGATACCAAGTCAGTACTGAAATTTTAAAAATGTGACGCTTTGAGCACTGTTGAGCTGGAATCATAAACACCTCTGACTGGCCATTGTGCTCATCGGATGTGTCTGTGATTGGCTACAATGATCAACGCACGGGAGCGTTTGAAAGCACACGGAAGTGTTTTGAAAGCGGGAACAGGAGCATCTGAAAGCACAAGCAGGCGTCGACCAGCGGACCGGTAGGCTGATAGGCACCTGCATTCAAACGTTCCCGTGTGTATCTGTGTAAGCGCTCTGTGAAAAGCGTCATTGGTGTATATTTACAACATGTTTTTGAAGCACTGGTCATTGTAGCCAATCACAGACATATTTGATGAGCGTGTGAGCACAATGGCCAGTCAGAGGTGTTTACGATTCCGCTCAAAAGCACTCAAAGTGTCACATTTTTTAAATTTCAGTACCGACTTGGTATTGCGGTCGGTACTTTTGACAACACTAATTCACAAAAACTGGCTTTTAAAGGGAATGGGAGATGAGACTCTGATTGGTTTATTGCACGTTACGCCCAAAACACACCCATGACTCATTAAGAAACGAAGGACAACCCTTTTGGACCTTGCGCTTGGCACGCCAACCATTTTATCCATTGTTAAAACTAGCAAAAGTGGATTTGGACACGCCCTGAGTGCACCTGCGCAGTGAGCTTCAGACCATGTGCTCGGATCGGTAAGGGCCCTTAGCGTTGGAGGTTTAATCACATGACTATGTGCACCAGTACTACACTGTAAAAAAAGTGAAAATGTATTTATTTTTTCAGTGCGTCAATCCCAGTTTATGGAATTACACTATAAAAAAAAACATTTTTGACACTGTAAATTAAACAAATATTATTAGAGTACGGTTTAAAGAAAAAACCATTTCAGTGTTCTCATCCGAAATTTTACGTTCAATGTGTTACTTGCTGTTTCTTTGCAAATGTTTGCGATATTTACTCATATCTGAGGGAAAGCCATTCTTGCACCAATTTTTTTTCCAGTGTAGTGTTGATTAACTTGGTAAACACCACAAGAAAACACATACTGTTGCTTTAAATCCCAGTTCTTGCTTCAGGCGACCCATCCCCCATTTCTCACACTCTCTCTCTCTCTCTCTCACTCAACCAGCCCCCCCACCCATGCGCCACAGCTTGCATCCATAACGCAACATGCAAACCACCCTATCTCCCTCTGGATGATCCTGTGGCAGCTCTACGGCTCTGCTGATTGGAGCGCTGATGGACTATACGATGGCCATTTCAGTCCAGAGAGGAATTCCTCTCCACCCTCCCCCCCATACAAGCATGTGGTCAATCCTTTGAACAAACCCACCACACACACACATACACAAGACATCTCACGGTGAGTAATGCGGCGGCCCTCCGAGGGGAACCATTCACCAGAAACACACGGATGTACAGGGAAACCGGCCGTTCAAACACGCAAAAACTCTCGAGCAGATAAGAGCATCAAGAGTCATTTGTTTCCTCCAATAGAAGGGTGTTTAAAAGCCACACCGCCCTGCTTTTATTTTTACGGCACCCTCCGCTCAGCCAGGGGAATCTTGGAATGCTCCACGCAAAGACTATTACACAACACACACACACACACACACAACAGCCAAACATCAGGCTTTATGAGCGGCGGCATTGCAAAGGCATTGAACAATGACAGAAAGACACCTCAGGGTCACATTTCACTATGAAATCAGAGGGAAAGCCTAAGAAATTATATTTTGCATTAAGAAAATTAAGAGGATTGTTTGCATTGTGAAGCTATTTTCATGATAATTCAACAATTTCCCCAAAATTCTAATGATTGCAATGCAAAAAAGGGTCATTCTTATTACCATACACTGATTTTTTTTTTATACTTTGAATCCATTTTCATTCAGAAACTGCCAAATTTCACAAATAAAGACAAGTCACGCATTGAATTAAACAAAGATTTGAACAAGACAGACTGAAATAGTATTTTCTCTTCAAACGTATAATAATCTGTATTATTTACAAATTTGAAAAGTAATTTTTACAGTATAATAGGATAATGAAAATCATCCTGTGCACAGAAAGCGTTTTTTATTTAATTAAACGTAAACTTCACAAATAAATTAAAGTGGTCAACCAACTGAGCATTGGCCAAAACAATATCTAGAGAGCAGGGTGTTTGATATAGGTAGTAATAAAATGACAGCATAAATTGTTACATTCGCTAAAAAAAAAATGATGTTATTCTCCACTGACAAGAAATGAACAATTCCATTAATCCGATGAGAAAACACTAACTTCAAAGTGACCAAATACTAGCCACATAATCTGCATTTCAATAATATATATATAGCATTATATTAATGAGATTTTATTCATATTCATATTCATTTAGCAGACGGTTTTATTCAACGCAACTTAAAAATCAAGAATACAACAAGCGATTAATTGAATTTGGACAAGTTTTTAACATGTTTTGTGAGATTCACTGGCGTATCTAGGTCTCATTTGAACCAATGCAAGTCGGTATATTTCTGTTGCATTAATGGACAAGTAAGATCATAATTCAAGATATTAAAATCACAAAATTAAGCAGAATATGAGTGTGAAAAAGTAAATCTGCATCAGATCTGACAATTAAACGGGGTAAAACCGCTACAAAACACCAATGTGAGTCACCATAAAAGACAATAAACATCCAGACCAACTTCTATTGAACAAAAAACACACATCATGTGACGTTTGAAGTTGCTTTCTAGCTAAATTTTGAACAACTTTCGTACAACTCTATGAAGCGCATGCCAAAGTTGCTTTTGGAGGAAAAACAACCACCAGAAAAAGCCCATTTGTTGTCCTCCTGCTAAACCAAAGGAGGCTTGTTGGTTAAGCTAGTTATGAACACAACATATGCTGGTCTGTTCAACAGGGAACTCAAAGACTCATTATGTTCACGAAACAGAAACTACACACACTCCTCAGAGACACCAGCACATCTGAGCAGGGTTATTATCGTCAACTAAAACTATTACAACATTTATGCTAATTGAAATAAAGCTGAAATGGAATAAATCAAAAAATTTGTTGAAAACTAAGCAAAACTTGTTGAAGTTGAAGCACTACAATTATTTACTGGAAATAAATCAAATAAAACTAAACTAAGACTAAAATTACAACTGAAATAAAAATAAATTAAACTTAAATAGCAATATTTTAAAATAAACTGAAATTATTATAAGTTGAAGCACTTAAATTATTAACTGGAAATAAAATAAAAATAAAAATACAACTGAAATAAAAATATAAATTAAACTTAAATAGCAATATTTAAAAACAAACTGAAATAAGTTTGAGTTAAAGCACTAAAATTATTAGCTGGAAATAAATCAAATAAAACTAAAATATAAATAAATAAATATACACAATATATAAATAAATAAAATATATAAAAAATGTTTACAATATATAAATAAAAAAAAAAATATATATATATATATATATATATAAATATTAAAAATATATAATATCATCATCATATATATATAAATATTAAAAATATATAATATCATCATATATATATATATATATATGATGATGATATTATATATTTTTAATATTTATATATATATATATATATATATATATATATATATATATATATATATATATATATATATATATATATATATATATATATAAGTACAAGGCTATTCCTGGTGGTAAAACACTGGGAATTCTGTCCCTGAAATGGAAACAATGTATCCGTATCTCTGACAGTATGAGAAATATTTACTCTGAGGTTGTTTATTAAAGTGCACTGTGATGTTAAATGTTATTTAATCTAAATTCAGCATGATATTGAGCTGTATAGATCCACCCCTCCCCCCCAAAAAAAACCTTCAACACAACAAAGCCACAGTCCATAAGCAGCCAAACACACATTTACTGCAAACACAAGACTTTCTGAGCATCTGAAGGATGAGATGGATTGAGGAATAAACACTACCACAAATCACTTAAGTGCACTATACTATTCATATTTAACATGCATACAGAAAGCATTTACACCAATGTGATCATGCAACTGTGACAAGTACATATCCTTGAACTGAGTTGGCTGTCCTTGTGTTATTGTTGAGGACAGCAAATAGTATTTGTAGCATGAATGAATGTGAGCACAAAAACTGAGATATAAGCTGTCATTATTATTCATCAAACGCTGATGGAACTCAAACAGGTTTCCTAATGCAAATACAACGACAGGAGCGCTTAAGCAATAAAAGTCCAATGCATTCTATCAAAATGCATGTTTATATCAGAAAAAAGTAAGATGCAAATCTCACACAAGTCTTGTCAAAGGAATAAATGAGCGCTTACCTGCACAAAAAGTTCCCAGAAGAAGTGCAAAAGTCAGCCAGGAAGCGAACATATTCCTCTAATGGCACAAAAACACCCCGGGTTTTCTCCTTTTCAGTGTCTTCTGCTTTGCACACATTTAAAACGATCGGGGGAAACACACACACACACATGCACACACTCAAACACACACTCTCTCTCACACACACACGAGCCCGAGTGACCGTCGGCCTGATGTCCACCCAATCAAACTTTAACATATGCAGAAATCCATCAGGAAAAGCGGCTATTCCAACAGAAGCGCCTTCCAGCAGGAAATAATGAGTGATTTCCACCCAAAGCCTGTGCGCGTGCGAAGCTTCTCCTGTTCAGAGTGAGAATGGCTGGACAAGGTCCGATTCTGACATGCACGGAACTGAACTGAGTCCAAAATGGCTTCGGAGAGCGAAACGCAGCCAGCAGGGAAACCAATTTTCCAATTCTACTACGTAGAAGGCTCGGCTCATGAATATTAACTACACAGCGTGACGCTAGCTCAGCAGCGCTCCCTCATTGGCTGAGCCTGCTGAGAAGGCCTGGCTCATGAATATTAAACGAACTACATGACTGGACGCTCTTGGAATGTTGGCGAGTAACGTCGGCACGGGCTAATTAATATTCATGAGCCATGGCCTCGCCGTAGTAGGATTGGGAATTTCGCAGCAGGAAAACCCGGATGTTGAAACACAAAGAGAGAAATGCAAAGCCTTTGAGCCCATATGCTCAGGCTACACAATATACACAAATGCACATCACGCTTGTTGTAAAGGCCAACACTGCGGTGTTTTGGTGCTAATATGAACAGGAAAGTGCTTTATTTTTGTTGTGTAAAATTCCTTACTGTTTTCATGTGGGGTGAATTGATTGAGTCACCTGAACATTAGTTACTGAGATTAAACTATATGTGACCCTGGACCACAAAACCAGTCATAAGGGTCAATTTTTTTAAATTGAGATTTATACATCAGCTGAAAGCTGAATAAATAAGCTTTCCATTGATGTATGGTTTAAGATAGGAATATTTGGCCGAGATACAACTATTTGTAATCTGAGGGTGCAAAAAAGTCTAAATATTGAGAAAAAAGTTGTCCAAATGAAGTCCTTAGCAACACATATTAAGCCTACTACTAATAATAATAATTTTTTGATATATTTACGGTAGGAAATTTACAAAATATCTTCATGGAACATGATCTTTACTTAATATCCTAATGATTTTTGGCACAAAAGAAAAATGGATAATTTTGACCCATACAATGTATTGTTGGCTATTGCCACAAATATACCCGTGAGACGCATGACTGGTTTTGTGCTCCAGGGTCACATATGCCTTTTGGAAGCATAATTCCAAACTAAATTTGCAAATAAATAAAAAAACGGATAAATTTTACGCCATTATCCATAAAACAACAACAAAGCAGCTAAATTAGCTATTATGTTACCGTTACTTTGAGAAGCAAGATCATTAAAAAAATGAAATATCTGGAGCTTTTATAATCATAGAATGTGATTCTCTGTGTATAAAACACTTCACCTTCACACACTTTCAGTTGTCATGTCAAGTGAGCCAGTGCAGAAAATAAACATCCTTGAAGATCGACTTCTAGTGAGTTCTGACAGTAAATCAGTTTGAATGCACGTCTCCAAAGCTGCTAATGCTCAATGAATTAAAAAAAACAAGCTTGTGTGTCCACTTTCTATAATCAAACATTACAATCATGGCTTGTACATGATTCTTCCATCAAGAGCACTTACGACTACGATTTTTAATACTGTATGATGGTAACAACACCCTCTTTAAGTGATACTTTTTTATAAAAAATATTTATATTATTTAAGCTTGCAAAGAATTTTCCTGATTTGAATGCCTTTTATAAATATTTTACATGGACAGGTAAACAGTATTAAATATTAGAGGAATTCTGGCAAATTTAACCTGGTTGCTTATCAAACGTTCTCAGAACGTTCTGGCAAGTTTCTCCCAAAGTTATAAACAAACGTTCGTAAAAAAATGTATAATTTTCTGTAAACATAAGCACAAAAACGTTATTTATACATCGTTTGTGGAACGTGTTTTTCTGAAACGTTTCAATCAGACGTTCGTCATTTTTTAAATGTTACTACTTGTTTCGGAATGTTCAGAGAACATTCAAAAGTAACGTTCTGTGTTTGAAGATGATAAAATGGAATGTTTCCTTAGCATTTAAGAAACTGGACGTTTGGAACATTCAAATAAATTAATGGTAAAACGTTCTAAAAACATATGGGACAATGTTTCACTGCAATGCATCTAGAAAATTTGTAGTCATTAATGAGATATGAGATTACAAAACTGCAGCTCTAGAAATAAAAAAAAAAAAACATTTGTTTCTTTGTGATAAAGTTATATAATATTAGTTTTAAATTAGGCTAAGAGGCTATTAAGTAAGCAAAGAAAGTATTATAAATTATTTTTGTAAAATTAGTTTTATCAGGCTGTTTTGCAGCTTTAGCATTGAATGGCAAATTATGTGTCAAAATATATTCTGTGTAATTACTGTTGACACCAAATTGCTTCCATACACTGAATCACTCTCACAAACGCTAAGCTGTTATTTTGATAATTATATTGTTGTGAAGAATCAGATCCTCATGTCATGGCAAAGAAAAGACAAACTTCATAGGAGTATAAACACTAACCACTGTAAATATGAATATGGCTCTTTTCAGAGCAGTGTTTAATAAATCTGCATTAGTTTTGTAGGGCTGTGGTTATTTCTCAGACTGACAGCAGCAACATTAGAGTAACAGAGAGCGGACGCTTTTAAAGCGACACAGGCCTGCTCAGATTGAGAGATGAGAGATGAGCGCTGCCGTAGCCGCTCCCAAACTCTGCTAAGTAGGTCTGCCAAGCAGCACTTAGCCAAATAAAATATATGACAACCTGGGCATCGAGTCATTACAGTCGGCCACATGATTCAACACAAACCCCAACACTATTACAGCATGGCTGTCTCTCACAGAGATCGCATTGATCGCAGATCACCGCTGCCAAGAGACAGAGCAAAACTGCATCACATTCCCTGGAAAACTGACCGTTTGCTTCACTATAACACACTATTTATGGTTAACTGCTCTTACTCTATCATATACTGTACACTTTTTTATGTCTCTAAGAGTCAACCAAGCATTTATTAGATCAAAAATAAAGTTAAATTTCAATTTAAACTTTTTTATATTAATATATTTTCATCAGCATATTAGAATGATTTCTGAAGGATCATGTGACACTGAAGATGATGAAAACTCAGCTTTGTTCACAGGAATAAAATATAGCGGCAAGCAGGAATTATCGGGGCCAAGCACAAAGAACACGACAAGTCATGCCAACATGGCTGGCAGCATCAGACCAAGTGCAACAACGAGCAAGAAAAGACATTTTAAGATGGTGTTGGTTAAATCGCCTCCGGTAGAAATTAGAAATCGTGTTCGCGGGGGCACTGTGGTGCGATCGAAAAGGGCACTTTCACGATTAAAGGGGCAGGGGCTCAAGCGAGTTTGAAAAAGTATGTTTTTAAAGAAAAACAAAATGGCGGACAGGAAGTTCAGCCAAATATGGCAAAATTGGTATCTATGTTTTCGGCATGACCAAGGGAATTGATTAAAACCAGATTCATTACAATAGGCTAATTTAATCAAAAGTTATTAGCATTTTTGTAAATTTCGTTATAACTTTTGCCCCGAAACTTTTTGAGTACTGTCAAGGCATGGTGCCGAAGACACATACCGGGTTTCGTAACGATATGCCAATGCATTTGTAAAATATAGCATTTTTTGTCAAAATTCAAAATGGCCGATGGGTATTGGGTATCGTATGACTCGCCATGCTGCACCGAATCTAAAGAGACCAGTTATGTGTGCCAAAGCATTCAGAAGTTATAAGCAAAAATGTCTATTTTTCATATCTCTTGACCACTAGGATGCCGAAACTGTGCAGGTAGCCTCAGGTCATGGTCACGTTAATTTTGGCGGGCACTTCGTTGAATTCGTTTGCGCGTTATTCGAGAACGGTTTGACTAATCAACTTGAATTACATAACTCAGCATGGTCTGTAGATAATCTGGTTAAATTTTCATTAAAATCAGAGCAACGACCTAGGAGTTTGAAAAAGTCGTTTTTTTGGAAAATTCAAATCGAATGCGAAATTGGTCTTGAGCCAAGGAATCAGAGAAAAAAATTATTTTGTTTCTAGCCCTTATGGTTCAAAGTTATCAGCATAAACGTGAGTGCAACTTTGGACAGGTGGTGGCGCTAGAGGGATTCAGTTTGAGACTCCAAATTTGCTATGGTAACAGTTCAGACTGTCCTCTATCTGAGTGCCAAATTACACAACTTTTTACCATACGGTTCTATGGGCTATTCTTCTTCCGTTTCTTCTTCCGCTCATGAGTCTATGGCAGCCCATAGAACCGCTTGTGGGAAAGTTATGAAATTTGGCACACTGATAGAGGACAGTCCAAACATTCACCATGGCAAATTTGGAGTCTCTAACTCAATCCCTCTAGCGCCACCAACTGTCCAAAGTTGCACTCACGTTTATGCTAATAACTTTTGAACCGTACATGCAATGGAGTGCAATTTTGACGTCATGGAAATTTTTCCGCCATTCTGAATTTTCAGAAAAAACTACTTTTTCGAACTCTTCTTAGACGTTTGTCAGATTTTCACGAAAACTGAACCAGATCATCTTCAGAACATGCAGACAAAAAGTTATGGAATTCAAGTCAATTTGTCAAACCGTTCTTGAATAACGCACAAATTCAACGAAGTGCCCGCCAAAAGGAATGTGAAGCTATATCTCTGCAACACTTTAGCGTATTCTGACCAAACTTGGTGTGTGTTATGACAACCATGACCTGAGGCTACCTGCAGCGTTTCAGCACAGTGCCACCTAGTGGTCCGGAGATACAAAATTTGGCTATTTTTGCTTATAACTTCTTAACGCTTTGGCCAAAAATCATAAAAGTGATTTTTAGATTTGGTGCAGTCGAACAATACCCAATTTTCCCATATCGGCCATTTTGAATTTTATCAAAAAATGCTATATTTTACGAATGCATTGCCGCATCGTTACGAAACTCGGTATGTGTCTTTGGCACCATGCCCTGACAGTACTTAAAAAGTTATAATGAAATTTAATTAAAACTTTTGATTTAATTAGCCTATAGTAATGAAACTTAATAGATTCCTTGGTCATGGCGAGAGCACAGATACCAATTTTGCCATAGTCAGCCAAACTTCCTGTCCGCCATTTTGAGTTTCTTTAAACATTTATTTTTTCTGAACTCCTCCTAGACCATTTGTCCGATTTTCACCAAAATCATGGTGAAATCACTGAATCACCTTCAGACTGTGCCAAAAAAAAGTTATGGATTTCGTGTCGATAGACAAAACCGTTTTCGTAAACCGTAGCAACAAAGTTGAGGAATGATGCCAAAATGACTCTTGAGGCTGTATCTCCGCAATGCTTTGACATATTGACAACAAACTTTGCATGTGTCATTGTCACCTCACTCTGACCACACCACATCAGTTTCGTAACAGCGCCACCTATTGGTCAAAAGTGATAGACCATTAAATCACATTACTAGTGATTGTATTTGATTTTTCAGACATTTTGCCTAAAATCATCTTAATATGCTTTTAATTGTGCATTGTTGCAGTTGGTCTGATGCTCGCAGCCGTGCAGTCATGACTTAATAATATTTCACATTTTTTTACTGTATTTTTGATTAAATAAATATAGCCTTGGTGAGCATATAAGAGACGTCTTTTAGAAACATTTAAAAAATCTTAATTATTCCAAACTTTTAACCAGTAGTGCATGAGCCAAACTAACTGTAACATTCACAATGCAATGCATTTACTTCTCTAGTGTGAGGGAAACATGATATTTTAAGAGAAAAATTGCATGATGGGATGATTCTCCTGACCGATGACAGCTGTATGTCAGGTGGTTGGAGGTGCAGAAAAATAAAAGAGAAAGGAGGCACATTTTTAAATGCTTCGTATAACAAGCAATAGAAGAAGTCAGTGCTTCACTTGTGAGGGCTTGTTAAAGTCAACACAGCGCTGCTTTCTTAATTAGTCAGGGTTGTAAGTTTGGGATCGGGCCGGCTGTTTTCCTCTTCAAGGGCACTAAATCCCGGGCACTGGAAAATGACGGAGACGCCACCCAGGTTAATGGAATCTCGTCTCTTAAAAAGTCCTGAAAGCCACGTAAAAACAGGTGTAAAACCGGTTGCCATGACGACGGCAGCCCTCCAGTCATTGTGGAATGAAACCCTTTCAAACTCGACATATGCACGTTCATCGACACACACGCCTGCAGTCTTAGCCGTTGCACACACAATCAATACAATTAAAGTTGTGCTTCATTTTGAAGATAAAGTATTTGCTCCCAACTTTTACTCAGAATAAAGACTTCAGTCTAAACCTGGAAATTAAAGTGTTTCTAAACATTTATTAATATTAATCCAGTTATTATTATGTAAAACGTCACTAGCAACACCAATGATGGATGGATTCTCAGGGAAAGTATGTACTGATAAAATATACATATTGAATGCACTGTAAAACGCTTTTTGAATAAAATGCATAAGAGCAAATGCAGACGGTGAGAATCTCAGAGATGAAGATAAATGAAGTCAACGCACTGGTCACTCTCACTGTCCTTCCTCATCTCTGTAAAAGCAGCCATGAAAAGCTCTGTGAATATAAAGCGCCGCGCGGCCTTCAGAGTCTCACACACCAGCCACCTGCAACTAAGATGAAGCGCTGTGGCACATCATAAAGGACCTGAAAGAAACCTTTCACTGCGGCTGATCAATGCTTTCAGAGGAAGAGTACGACAACATGCTTCTAAAATAAACTGAGAGTGTATGCAGTGTGTACATTGAGGTGAACAGGAGGGCAGAAAACACACACACACACACGCACACACGCACTCACACACTCACAAACACACTCCGTCACTCACTCACTGACTCACACACACACACACTCTCACTCACTCTCACACACACACACACACACACTCACTCACACACTCACACACACTCTCACTCA
>CM077189.1:33716160-33746160 GCA_039654105.1 Coreius guichenoti | reverse complement strand
AGCCGATGCAGTGAGAGAAACCAACACAACACACGACTGCACTGATGAGGGTTTGACTTGATGAATTCAGGGAGGAACACAATCAGACTGAATGCTCTGTCCTTTCTATTTCTCCAACAGAAGAAGAACATTGCATCATCATAATCAATCAAAGAAAGTTGATAGTTAGAGCTCAGTGAGAAGTGCTCTAGTGAGTTCATGTTGTGTTTCCTCTTGTCTACAGGTCTGAGTGCTGCAGGAGGGCGTTTTATAAATTGTTGAGCCGTTGATGGTGTTGTGCTGCATGGGCAGCAGAAGATGAGACGCTTCAGGTCCAGCCATTAGAGAACAGAACGGAACATCGTCCCCTAAGGACGCCGCCTGATGAGTGAACCAGGCCATAAATCAGACCAGCAGCACCTCGCTCTCCTTCACTGGGTCTGAGACAGCAGCTGTGTGTGTGTGTGTGTGTGTGTGTGTGAGTGAGTGTGTGTGTAAGTGAGTGAGTGAGGGAGTGAGGGAGTGAGTGTGTGTGTGTGTGTGTGTGTACATTCACTTGCCTCTCCACATGTAAATCTCAATGTGATCCATAGTTTCCTCTTCCCTCACTAACAAGTGAACAGTGTGCTTCCTCTGGGTCCTGCTGAAGGCCTCATACACACTCAGTGTTGTGCGCTGCAGTAATTGTGTCCAGCGGCCAGCGTTCGGTCACTTGTGAGGACAGTGACCCCTGTGTTTTTCACTCTCCGCTGCAGTGCTTAATGACCAAACACAGAGTCATTACAGTCCTCCTCCTCTGGCCGTCTCATGCCGACTCTACCGGGCCAGTCGTCAAATAATGCACACAGTAAATTCAGTGATGATTAGATTATGCTTACGACCATTGAGCGAGATAGTTTAATCCACACTTCACACGCCCCCCTCATACATGAGGAACATGACGGCTGGGTTTCAGTCGAGATGAAATCATTTGACATTGTTTACAGATTCAGTCCTGTTGGTGCACAGATGATTGAACAAGCTGTTTGAAGCGCACAGCTATAGATGTCCTGATAGAATATATATCACATTGTGACCTCTTGAGGTTTTTTTTAATGTGAATAGAGAAAAGGTTATGGTAATTTAATGTTTATTTTAATACACTTACATGCAATTAATAGAAAGCCAGCATGTCTGAAGTCAATAGTGTTAGTATTTTTTGACTAGACAGAATATCATAGATCAATATCTATCCAAGCAGCATTAGAAGAAGAATGTCTAAACCATATATATACAGTATATGCATGTTATCACAATTTCAAATGGTCAATAGCTATTAAATTTAAATTGGTTAAAACATTGAATTACAGGTTGATTGGGACACTTTTTGGACCATTTGAGATGACTGGGAAAAAAGTGTCCCAATCAAGGGTAAGTTGGGGTAAGATGCACCGCGGGGTAAGATGACCCGCCCCCCCCCCATACCTTAATTTTTTCTGCTGATCACAGATGACACAAAATCTCATCTCAGCAGTTCATCACGTGGATGGCCGGGTGCGTGTGCGTCGCTTACCTGGGGAACACATGGCACCAGGATGCACTATGGGAAGAAGGCAAGCCGACGGAGGCAGTGTGATGCTTTGGGCAATGTTCTGCTGGGAAACCTTGGGTCCATGTGGATGTTACTTTGACACGTACCACCTACCTAAGCATTGTTGCAGACCATGTACACCCTTTCATGGAAACGGTATTTCCTGGTGGCTGTGGCTCTTTCAGTAGGATAATGCGCCTGCCACAAAGCAAAAATGGTTCAGGAATGGTTTGAGGAGCACAAGTTTGAGGTGTTGACTTGGCCTCCAAATTCCTCAGATCTCAATCCAATTGAGCATCTGTGGGATGTGCTGAACAAACAAGTCCGATCCATGGAGGCCCCACCTCGCAACTTACAGGACTTAAAGGATCTGCTGCTAACATCTTGGTGCCAGATACCACAGCACACCTTCAGGGGTCTAGTGGAGTCCATGCCTTGACAGGTCAGGGCTGTTTTGGCAGAAAAGGGGGACCAACACAATATAATGTTATGCCTGATTGGTGTATGTATAGCCTAGTTGGACTCTGAAGAGCTGCTGCTATCAGCTTGGAGAAACACCAAGATCTTGAGCATTATTTTCGATTACACTTGTTTGAACAAACACCCCGCGGATGACTAAAACGACACATTTAAGGCTGTCTGCATCCGAGTTATTTTGCATGCTGGAGATTTGCTCTGGGTGTGTTTCTCTGTAAACACTGGAGCGAGCGAAGCTCTCGTCCTCCGAGGTTTACTCTGAAAACAGATGCTATCAGGAGAAGATTCCCTCCAGAGACGAGGCCTTAATGGATTCCATTGTGCGACGGATCGCTGGGTGTTTTCGCTCAAACCTTTATCGGGCTAATCAAAGTCAACTTCATTAACCAATGGCGCTCCATCAATTAGTGTGAGATTGCTAAACAGATAAACAAGCTAATTAAACTTTAATTATTTGATAGTGGGTTTGTGCAAACAAAGTGAAGATTGTGTTTTCTCTTCTGGCTGTTTTCTCTGTCGTGTGGTGAATAATATCCACTTACACGGATTTATGTGCCTTTCAAAATAAAACAGATTTAATCAGTCTGATGTTTCATTTAATAGAATTGTGCAGAAATAAAGAGAGTTGATTTGTTAAATCAGCATGGAAATGATCTCAGAATGTGTTTTTGTATGAATTCATTACAGAAATGATGAATGTGTGTTGAAAATGCCCAAACAGGCAATGTTTTCAGCAATCACATGATTGAAAATATTTTGGCAAAACGCCAAAGGCGAGCAAGATAAACAAACAAACACGGGTTTGTAACAACATGAGCGCGAGTAAATGATGCATAATTTACATGTTCGACGGGAAAATGATCTGTAGAGCTCATGGATGAAGCGTCTCAAAAGCAGCAGATGTTATAAGGGGCAAAGGTCCAAGTTCAGCGCAAAAAACCTCCAGCTATATGTATACATACAGGCCTATCTCCCCCCCATAAAGAAACATGTAAGCGATTATATCGACTGAAGATCTTAATGAAGCTCATCAGCCCCTCAAACGAGTTTAACGTCTACTAATCGTCATCTCCAATGAGCCGCTGAAAAACATAAATTGGTAATTTTTTCCTCATTATCATTTCTGGTGAGTTCCACACAGTTCTTCCTTTCATGGCGTGAACCTGAGGAGGCAGACCTGCGAAACAGAAGCGTTTAATTAATTTACCGGCCTGAAATGAGTCTCATGCATAATTAATGCAGGTTTGTTCAAATGAACGAAGTGAAGTCATGGGTATTATTGTCATAAATGATGGAGGACAGTGTTCCCACTGCTTCAGGAGGGTTGAAAGATCTGGATTTTCTTCACTGAAAGGTACAGATTTATGAAAAAAAATTCTATTTATCTGCATTGTTTCGATGACCTTTAAATCAGCAGGAGAAAATGTGAACTTCAGCTTAAAAGAAAACATCTTTGTTTTTATTTGAAGAGTTAGCAAATTAATATTAATCTTGTTGTGTAGCCACAACTATTTAAAGTCCCCATGAAATAAAAATGGAAGTTTTTTGTCTTTTAGTATGAATATGTTCATATTTAACTTACAGTCTCTCACTTCCGACAATAAGGATCAATGATTTTGATGACATCACTCTGCACTTCAGCTTCTCATCAGATTTTCTGTCCAGTCAAAGGCTCTCTAGAATCTGAAGCCCCGCCCCCTACATTATAAATAGACACTTATAGAAATCGGTCACTCAGTACAGTATATAGGGGATAGGGAACGATCAGACAGTGCACTATATAGGGGATAGGGAACGATCAGACAGACAGTGCACTATATAGGGGATAGGGAACGATTCAGACAGACAGTGCACTATATAGGGGATAGGGAACGATCAGACAGACAGTGCACTATATAGGGGATAGGGAACGATTCAGACAGTGCACTATATAGGGGATAGGGAACAATCAGACAGTGCACTATATAGGGGATAGGGAATGATCAGACAGTGCACTATATAGGGGATAGGGAACGATTCAGACAGTGCACTATATAGGGGATAGGGAACGATTCAGACAGTGCACTATATAGGGAATAGGGAACGATCAGACAGTGCACTATATAGGGGATAGGGAACGATCAGACAGTGCACTATATAGGGGATAGGGAACGATTCAGACAGTGCACTATATAGGGGATAGGGAACAATCAGACAGTGCACTATATAGGGGATAGGGAACGATCAGACAGTGCACTATATAGGGGATAGGGAACGATCAGACAGTGCACTATATAGGGGATAGGGAACGATCCGACAGTGCACTGTATAGGTGATAGGGAACGATTCAGACAGTGCACTATATAGGGGATAGGGAACGATCCAACAGTGCACTATATAGGGGATAGGGAACGATCAGACAGTGCATTATATAGGGGATAGGGAACGATCAGACAGTGCACTATATAGGGGATAGGGAACGATCCGACAGTGCACTATACAGGGGATAGGGAACAATCAGACAGTGCACTATATAGGGGATAGGAAACGATCAGACAGTGCACTATACAGGGGATAGGGAACAATCAGACAGTGCACTATATAGGGGATAGGGAACAATCAGATAGTGCACTATATAGGGGATAGGGAACGATCAGACAGTGCATTATATAGGGGATAGGGAACGATCAGACAGTGCACTATATAGGGGATAGGGAACGATTCAGGCAGTGTAAATAGTCTTTCCATTGGGGCGAATGAAGTCTGGTTTCCCGTTAGTGTCACGTGAACCGCCGCAGCTCCGGTCCAGAGACACGATAGCACAGAGCGGATCATGTGATCGAGTCGGCGCAGGCCAGAAAACATATCGGACTCATTTGAATTCTGCACAGAATGCTGTATTTTAAAGCGATATGGAGGAGATTAGGAGGAGAAACGCTTAGAGATTAGGAGGAAACTGTGGCTTTACTGAGCTCAGCGGCTCTGAGCTGTGATAGAAACGAAACGCTATTGGCTATTTTAAAAAAGGGGAGGAGCTGTTCAATATGTCCCAAATAAATGCAGCGTTGGCGAGCAGATTTGTAAAAAATACCTAAACCTGGCTTCTAGAAGTTGTATCAGATTAGAGCTTGACTAATCATTACCTGTTCGATAATCATCAGAGGGACTGAGGTCTGAGCTTGAGACTAATTGCTCCCTGAGAAAAAACCCATCATCCGCATCCTCATCCTCATCAGCAGGACTCCAGCACTGTATAGCATTGGATTGTGGGTGTTTGTGTTCGGGGTTTGATCGGTTTGATCGAGCTCTGAGTCCATGATAAGGCTAACATAAATTCATTCAGCTGCTCGTCGATACACAAACAGACACCCTGAGGGATCGATCGATCACAGAGAACAACCGTCACAGGACCGTCAACAAACCTGGACACACATGCAGAGAAACTTCATCTCCATTTGCTTTCATCTATTTTATTGAGAATAATTCCTCAGTTCATGTCTTTGTAGTCTTTCATCTAAAACTATCAGATGAGAACAATATTTGAACTGAATTTACCTGAATAATTCTTTTTAAAGCTGCTTTATGGCTGAAATTGTTTCATAATTGATGAATTTTGCAACATTATCGATGTCATGTTCCTGTTTATTACTGCATGTGAGGCTGCTTTGAAACAATCTGTACTGTATAAAGATCTTAAAAATAAAGGGAAGGGTCCAAACGGGATCTAAAGAACCTTTTACTACTATAAAAGATTTCATGGATGTTAAAGGAACCATCAGTGCCAATACAGAACCTTTATTTTTAATAATCGTGACTGACTCAAACGACTTTCCCTTTTAACTGATGTCACTATATGTACAATAATGTTAACCACTCATTGCTTTAGACTAGTTAACAATCATTTAATGCTAGTTTTGCAAAAAAAAAAAGGTATGTGAACCACTTGCAGAATCTGTGAAAATGTGAATAATTTTAATTAAATAAGAGAGATCATACAAAATGCATGTTATTTTTTTATTTAGTGCTGTCCTGAATAAGATATTTTACATTTTTTTTTACAAACCCGATTCCAAAAAAGTTGGGACACTGTACAAATTGTGAATAAAAACAGAATGCAATGATGTGGAAGTTTTAAATTTCAACATTTTATTCAGAATACAACATAGATGACATATCAAATGTTTAAACTGAGAAAATGTATCATTTTAAGGGAAAAATAAGTTGATTTTAAATTTCATGGCATCAACACATCTCAAAAAAGTTGGGACAAGGCCATGTTTACCACTGTGTGGCATCCCCTCTTCTTTTTATAACAGTCTGCAAACGTCTGGGGACTGAGGAGACAAGTTGCTCAAGTTTAGGAATAGGAATGTTGTCCCATTCTTGTCTAATACAGGCTTCTAGTTGCTCAACTGTCTTAGGTCTTCTTTGTCGCATCTTCCTCTTTATGATGCGCCAAATGTTTTCTATGGGTGAAAGATCTGGACTGCAGGCTGGCCATTTCAGTACCCGGATCCTTCTACGCAGCCATGATGTTGTAATTGATGCAGTATGTGGTCTGGCATTGTCATGTTGGAAAATGCAAGGTCTTCCCTGAAAGAGACGACGTCTGGATGGGAGCATATGTTGTTCTAGAACTTGGATATACCTTTCAGCATTGATGGTGCCTTTCCAGATGTGTAAGCTGCCCATGCCACACGCACTCATGCAACCCCATACCATCAGAGATGCAGGCTTCTGAACTGAGCGCTGAGAACAACTTGGGTTGTCCTTGTCCTCTTTAGTCCGGATGACATGGTGTCCCAGTTTTCCAAAAAGAACTTCAAATTTTGATTCGTCTGACCACAGAACAGTTTTCCACTTTGCCACAGTCCATTTTAAATGAGCCTTGGCCCAGAGAAAACGCCTGCGCTTCTGGATCATGTTTAGATATGGCTTCTTTTTTGACCTATAGAGTTTTAGCCGGCAACGGCGAATGGCACGGTGGATTGTGTTCACCGAGAGTGTTTTCTGGAAGTATTCCTGAGCCCATGTTGTGATTTCCATTACAGTAGCATTCCTGTATGTGATGCAGTGCCGTCTAAGGGCCCGAAGATCACGGGCATCCAGTATGGTTTTCCGGCCTTGACCCTTACGCACAGAGATTGTTCCAGATTCTCTGAATCTTTGGATGATATTATGCACTGTAGATGATGATAACTTCAAACTCTTTGCAATTTTTCTCTGAGAAACTCCTTTCTGATATTGCTCCACTATTTTTCGCCGCAGCATTGGGGGAATTGGTGATCCTCTGCCCATCTTGACTTCTGAGAGACACTGCCACTCTGAGAGGCTCTTTTTATACCCAATCATGTTGCCAATTGACCTAATACGTTGCAAATTGGTCCTCCAGCTGTTCCTTATATGTACATTTAACTTTTCCGGCCTCTTATTGCTACCTGTCCCAACTTTTTTGGAATGTGTAGCTCTCATGAAATCCAAAATGAGCCAATATTTGGCATGACATTTCAAAATGTCTCACTTTCAACATTTGATATGTTATCTATATTCTATTGTGAATAAAATATAAGTTTATGAGATTTGTAAATTATTGCATTCCTTTTTTATTCACAATTTGTACAGTGTCCCAACTTTTTTGGAATCGGGTTTGTACATATAGTCCACAAGACAAAAAAATGGCTGAATTTATTAAAATGACCCGTTCAAAAGTTTATGAATCATTGATTCTCAATACTGTGTGTCGTTCACTGATGATCCACGGCTGTGTGTGTGTTTTCTGATGGTTGTTCATGAGTCTCTTGTTTGTCCTGAGCAGTTAAACTGCCCAACGTTCTTCAGAAAAATCCTCCAGCTCCTGCAAATTCTTCAGTTTTCCAGCACTTTTGCATATTTGAACCCTCTCCAGCAGTGACTGTGTGATTCTGAGATCTGAGGACGATTGAGGGACTCAAACACAACTATTAAAAAAGGTTGAAACATTCACTGATGCTCCAGAAGGAAACACGACGCATTAAGAGCCGGGGGGTGAAAACTTATTGAATCAAGGTAAATTGTACTTAATTTGTCTTCCGGGAAACATGTAAGTATCTTCTGTTGCTTCTGAAGAGCAATACTAAATGAAAAAAACTGATATTTAAACAAAATAATAAAAATTTGGACCTCTTCATCCTGTTCAAAAGTTTTCACCCCCCGGCTCTTAATGCGTCGTGTTTCCTTCTGGAGCATCAGTGAATGTTTCAACCTTTTTTAATAGTTGTGTTTGAGTCCCTCAATCGTCCTCAGATCTCAGAATCATACAGTCACTGCTGGAGAGGGTTCAAATATGCAAAAGTGCTGGAAAACTGAAGAATTTGCAGGAGCTGGAGGATTTTTCTGAAGAACATTGGGCAGTTTAACTGCTCAGGACAAACAAGGGACTCATGAACAACCATCAGAAAACACACACACAGCCGTGGATCATCAGGGAACGACACACACACTCACACTCACACACACACACACACAGCCGTGGATCATCAGGGAACGACACACAGTATTGAGAATCAATGGTTCATAAACTTTTGAACGGGTCATTTTAATAAATTCAGCTATTTTTTGTCTTGTGGACTATATGTACACATCTTTTTTATGGAAAATATCTCATTCAGGACAACACTAAAAAATAATGCATTTTGTATGATCTCTTTCATTTTGTTAAAATTATTCACATTTTCACAGATTCTGCAAGCGGTTCACATACTTTTTCTTGCAACTGTATGTACTAAAGTGTAACAGTTCATGTTGGAAAGGTAGCTTATATCAAACGAGAATGTTCTTGTTTGTGAAGTAGATCCACGTTTCAAGGTGCTTTAGTGCAACAAGAAGAAATCTCATCCAATAACAGAGAAACTTTATTCAAGAGCTCAGCGGCTGCTAGAAACAGCCAATTAACTCCTGCCGTACCTCCTCGTTTAACAGGGTAAATATAGAGGAGAACATGATTGGTTTTCTTGATTGCACAAAGCGTCTGCAAACCGACCGACAAAACATCTTCATCAAACAAAGAGCTGAGCATGTTACAAAAAAGAGTGTGAAAGAGCAGAGGACGCCCATCTGTGACCATGATTTTGCAGCAAGTTATTCACTTTTATATATTTATATTTTTTTCCACAGCTGATTAAATTTTTTTGGAGAAAACAAAATTGAATTTCAACTATTTTTTTTTTAAGGGATAAATATATTAAATTAGTGCTGTCAAATCGATTAATTGCATGCAAAATAAAAGTCTGTGTTTACATAATATATGTGTGTGTACTGTGTAGAATTATTATGTATATATAAATACACACACATGCATGTATATATATTTAAGAAAAAATTGTTATATTTATATATAAAATATTTATATATTATATAAATTATATAAATATACAGTATATACATGCAAATATTTTTTAAATATATACATGTATGTGTGTAACAGATAACAGAAGGTCTTTCAGTTCTTTCTGTCACAGTGACGGCATAACAATATATCATATGCTGGAAGTCTGACTGGTCAGTGCAAAAACATTTTAGTATTATGAAACCAAAAACTAAAGACTAAAAACAGTCAAACTAATAATATAAAATAGTTCTGGATAAGACGCATTCAAAGTCACTGTAAAACACACACACCATTTTTATTGTTAACTAAAACTACCGTTTTTGGTAGTTGAAATAAAGTTGAAATAAAATATCAATATTAGATGAACAACTTAAACTTGGAAAACTTAAATGAAAATGAGAAATAACTGGAAAAAATAAATAAGTACTTAAATAACAAAAAAAATGTAATTAAAATTAAATTAAAGGTAGATAAATAAAAATATTTAAAATATTTAAATAATAAAATAATAATATTAATAAAGCACATAACAAAATGACTAACTGTAAATAAAATTAAAACTGAAAAATATATTGTAGAAATACTAGTTCTGTCAAATCGATTAAACACGATTAATTGCATCTAAAAAAATGTTGTGTTTATATAATATACGTGTGTGTGTGTATACTGTATATATATATTATGCATAAATATATGTGTGTGTACACACATACACAAATACATATATGTACACACACATACTGTATACTTTTATGTTAAATGCGATTAATCAGATTAATCGATTTGATAACACTAATAAATACATTAATATATATTGATCACGATTAATTGATTTGATAACACTAATAAATACATTAATATATATATTAATCACGATTAATCGATTTGAAAACACTAATAAATACATTAATATATATTAATCAGATTAATCGATTTAACAACACTCGATTTATCGATTTAATCGATTTAATACATTAATATATATTAATCACAATTAATTGATTTGATAACACTAATAAACTAATAAATACATTAATATATATTAATCAGATTAATCGATTTGAAAACACTAATAAATACATGAATATATATTAATCACGATTAATTGATTTGATAACACTAATAAATACATTAATATATATATTAATCACGATTAATTGATTTGATAACACTAATAAATACATTAATATATATATTAATCACGATTAATTGATTTGATAACACTAATAAATACATGAATATATATTAATCACGATTAATTGATTTGATAACACTAATAAACTAATAAATACATTAATATATATTAATCAGATTAATCGATTTGATAACACTAATAAATACATTAATATATATTTATGTATTTATTAGTGTTTTCAAATCGATTAATCGTGATGTGAAAAATTATATGATCAATGAGTTATGACATCATATGTTTTTACATTGCTTTAACTCATCAAAATAAGTACAGCAAATTGAAACTTTTTTATAAGTTGTACAGGATTCAACTCTTTTCTAAGTCAGTTTAATGCAATTTAAGCTGAAATGACTTAAACATCCATGTTGACTGTACTTAAATATTTAAGGCAGCAACGTTTTATTTTACAGTGTAATATATAAATATTAATATAAAATATATAAATGCTATAATAGTATACAAAAAAAAAAAATGCCATGACCTGAAGTGCTTCATTTTAATGGTTAAATGCATTTCCAAATGTTCAGTTTCAGTTTGATAATGACAAACAGCAGTATTATGGAAAACACAATAACATGATTTAAATATGTTTGATGTAATATCTGTAGCATTTTTCCATTTCTCTCTGTGTTCAGGAGATCATCTTCAGTTCAGTCGTGACTTCAAAGCATCACAGGATCTTTCTCTTTGAAAAAGTCCCTCTTCGTTTCTCTAGGATAATAATCCCATCAAACATTATTAATGCGCCGCATTTGTAAACATGTCAAACTGCATTTGTTGTTGGAAAAACAACATTCATTGCAAATTAATTCATAATTCAAACTCATAGTGATTAACATGAAAGGAGTTTTATGTTCATGAATGAAGCGCTTTGAAGAAGAAGAGCGAACTGATTCATCACATCACAGCTGTGATTCATTTCAGTGGATCTCAGGATGAATCCACTCGAGTGTGTCATGTGACCTCAACACAAACACACACACACACACACACACACACGCCAGAAGCAGCGCTGGTGTTTTCTGCGTCTGGTTTCTCTTTCCCGATGCTTCTGTTGACCTTTCATTCGAGCCGATGATCTACGCGTGACTCCAGGTGTCAGATATGGTGTTTGTCTGAGAAATTTCTACTTCAGGGTTTCTCCTGTGTCAGAGTGGCCTTGAGAAGCTGAAGTTTGTACTAAAGTAATTATGCATTTATTGCCTTTTTGTTGTTTCTTATCGTTCTGAAATGGTTGGCTACAATAGATATTAAAGTTTTTTCAGATATTGCCTTTCATGTAGTGTGTAAATAAAGCTGTTTGTGAATGTAAAAGGTCAGATAAATGGAGTTCTCATCTCCCAAACTTAAGAAGTGATTCTGAACTGCCTGAAACGAGTCGTCAGTAACTCCAGTCTCACTTCCTGCTGAACCTATGTAGGTTTGTAACTAATTTGCATAATGCCAGTCTATGGTCTTGATTGGCTGAACAGCATCTGCTTTGCCCCGCCCTCAAACACTGTAGTTGTAGCTGAGACTGGAAGAGCAGACCAATCACAACAGACTGGGCCATCTGACCAATCAGAGCAGAGTAGACCAATCACAACCGACTGGGCCATCTGACCAATCAGAGCAGAGTAGACCAATCACAACAGACTGGGCCGTCTGACCAATCAGAGCAGAGTAGACCAATCACAACAGACGGGGCTGTCTGACCAATCAGAGCAGAGTAGACCAATCACAACAGACTGGGCTGTCTGACCAATCAGAGCAGAGTAGACCAATCACAACAGACTGGGCTGTTTGACCAATCAGAACAGAGTAGACCAATCACAACAGACTAGGCCGTCTGACCAATCAGAGCAGAGTAGACCAATCACAACAGACGGGGCTGTCTGACCAATCAGAGCAGATTAGACCAATCACAACAGACTAGGCTGTTTGACCAATCAGAACAGATTAGACCAATCACAACAGACGGGGCTGTCTGACCAATCAGAGCAGATTAGACCAATCACAACAGACTGGGCTGTTTGACCAATCAGAGCAGAGTAGACCAATCACAACAGACTGGGCTGTTTGACCAATCAGAGCAGAGTAGACCAATCACAACAGACGGGGTCGTCTGACCAATCAGAGCAGAGTAGACCAATCACAACAGACTAGGCTGTTTGACCAATCAGAACAGAGTAGACCAGTCACAACAGACTGGGCTGTTTGACCAATCAGAGCAGAGTAGACCAATCACAACAGACTATGCCATCTGACCAATCAGAGCAGAGTAGACCAATCACAACAGACGGGGCTGTCTGACCAATCAGAGCAGAGTAGACCAATCACAACAGACTGGGCCGTCTGACCAATCAGAGCAGAGCAGGCTCTCAGAAAGGAGGGGCTTAGAGAAGTGTTTTTGTCCTTTGATGCATATAAACCTGTTGTAGGAGACTCCAAAACAACATTAGGGACATTTAAAATAGCATAATATAGGGGCACTTTAAATTAGCATTTAATTCATAATCTGGGGTGATCATACAAAAAAAAACTATATTGAATTCAAGTATTATACCAGGATGATGCAGAAGGAATTTCTTCGTCCATTAAGATCTTTCCTCCATCGCCCTCTTCAGATTTACGACTGGCTGTAAAAATCCCTGTGAGGAAAAAACTGTGAATTTATGTGTGCCATTCGTTGAACTTCTGATTCTGCTAATGCTCTTGATGTGAGCGTAATTTCAGCTCAAATAGATCTAAATGACTGTTGCGCTGACGAGTGGGTCGGTCTGTATCGTCTGGGCTGAGAACATGTACATCCAATCAGTCGTAAATAAGCCACACTGTAGAGCAAACATGATTTTCAATGGAGAATCAGAGATGATCGCATTGAAATATACATGCAGATAGAAATATGAACACACGTAACCAGGTCACACACTACATTTAGACTGAACAAGCGAAAGAATCCTCATATCAGAATGATTTGTGAAGGATCATGTGACACTGAAGACTGGAGTAATGATGATAAATTCAGCTTTGATCACAGGAATAAATTACACTTTACTATATATTCACATAGAGAACAGCTGTTTTACATTGGAATAATATTTCAGATTTTTTACTGTATTTTTGCTCAAATAAATGCAGATTCGGGGTCTGCTTCCAAAACAAAAATGCAACCAAATATTATACACTGAAAAAAATTACTTGTAGGATTTACTTGATAAAATCCTCGTAACAATTTGCACTAACACATTTTAAGTAAATTTCACTGCTACTGCTCTGTACTACTTACCTGTTATTATCAAGTAAAATCTACTATATTGAACTTAACATTCATGAAGTAATTGAGTAAATATGACTTAATTATATTTAATTTATTTAAAATCTTAACTAGGTTAAGTAAATTTAACAAACTTTTAACTCAAATAATATAATATATAACATTGAATTAACCCTTGCTTTTAAAGTGTATGCTTTACTTAGAAACATCTAAGTAAATAATACAATAGATATTGTTGACACCATATCTACATAATAGAAGTAAATATTGCGGCACTCATCCAAACAGAGACTTCAATACTTGGTACACAATACACAGTGACGGCAACATTCGATAGCTCAATTTAAGTATGAATGTGTCATTTTGAGTTGAAAATGAACTTCAGATGTCACAAAATTGCAAGTTGCTAAACCTAACAACAAAAGCAATGATAAAAAGTGTAAATACAGCTGGAAAACAGCAAAAAAAATCTACCTTATTAATTATTCATGCCCCAGTGCATGATGGGAACACCAGTATCAGAAAAGATGAGTAGGTTTTACTTAATTTTATATCGCTGATATTTACAATTTAATTTCTACATGCTTAAATTGAGTACTAATATGTAATTTACTTATTTTTTTTAAATTCTTGCCTGAACTAACTTTTTCATGTAGAAATTACATTTGTTTTTCTGTAGTATTTACTCCACCACAGAATAATTTTTATCAGTGTATGCATATACCATAAGAAAAGAGGCTTCACAACTTATAAGAACATGTAGGAACCACACAAACTCATTCATGTGGATTTATTTATGAGCTTATTATTTATGGATATTCTATAAGCACACATTCATGCCCTGCAGAAAGTTCCTCTGTTGAAGTTCACTGTGTGATTGATGTAAGCCGCAGATCACATGATTGTCCCTGCTGTGTGAACTTACACACACAGATCCTGCTCTAATGCGCATGCATTATTTACGCATACAGTCGCAACACAAGCAGTTTGCAGAGAACATGACTTGTACTTTTTAGTGGTGAGTTGTGAAGGACTTGATTTCCCAGGAGAGCCGTTTCGTCTCTGCTTGTGCGTTTGCTCGGCTCTGGGAGAAATGGTTATGTTCCTCCATAAAACGCTGTATTGTTATTTTCTCTTGAAGGCTATTAAAACAGACACCGCTTCAAAAGCATAATTACAGTGCGGTGATTGACTGCTGTGCATTTAAAGCAGCTCTTTGCTCGTAAAAATCATTTTAGTTGCTATTTCACAGCAGGAATAATATTTGGCCTTTGACTTATTTTGTAAAAGCCTAATCCAGTCTGATTAAAGGCTAAGTGAGCGACTCTATAGCAGCGCTGATGGGGTCAGACTCAGATCAGACGTCTCTTTACTGACCAGAACTGGACAAAACCTTATAAGGGGAAAAAAATCATGCTTGGATTGATCATAATTATAAATATAGCTGCGAGCAGCAATTATCGGGGTTCAAGCGTTTAAGGCCTTTAAGCACATGCGTAAAAAGATATTATGTTTTATAAGCATGTAACCACTTAGATAATTTACAGCCAATACAGGCAATTTACTAAGGAAAAATATGTTTTTTAAAGGTTTTTTGACAGTTGTAGCACCACCTCTTGCCACACATTTCGTTTTGAAGTTATAGACACATATTTATGAGAGCATAAAAATGACCCATGGGTGACATTGATTAGATTTTTTTGCCACTTCCTATCAAAATTTTGACATTTGAGCATTATTGTTTAGTCATTGACCTATGTTTTTGAATTTCCTGCGGTGGTTTCGTCTCGATCGGACTAACAGCTTCGAAGATATTCGCAAAAGTTTTTTAATCGCTAAATCACACCGTTGCACAAACCATAAGGCTAAACCTGGCATGTTTGGTATCGTTGGACTTGGCAAGGATTCAGGAGTCTAATGAGGTGACTCCAGTGAAAAGCGCTGGCTCAAAACTTCTCAGGCTCCTTCAGGGCATTGTGCCGATGACGCATACCGAGTTTCATTCCGATCGGCCTCCGTTAACCTTGTCTAATAGATGCTCAAATTTCATTGGCCGATGGCGGCCATGTTTTTTGAGATACTCCAATGTCCTCATAGACAGACATGGGAACCTGGACAAAGACACTGCATGCCAATTTTCAAATCAGTCGGACTAACGGTTGGGTGGTTATAGCCATTTTCACGTTTTTCCTGTTATAGCGCCACCAAGTGGCCAGTCGTCACAATTTTTGTCATGATTATGATTTTAACTTTAGTTAGTGTGTAATGTTGCTGTTTGAGCATAAACAACATCTGCAAAGTTAAGGCGCTCAAAGTTCAAAGCAAAGGGAGATATTTTCTTTTAAAGAAATCGCTTTTTAAGGACTACAACAAATGGCTGGTAGGAACTACAATGAGCTTCTTCACGGGTTAGTGACATCACTAACCCTAAAATTTACATAAATCCCGCCCCCGGGAACATGCAACAAAGGCCATGTTGAGAAGAGGAAGAGTTGTTGTAGTCGAGCACATTTGGGAGTCGCTCAAGCTGTCATCCGTCTTTTCACATTTATTGCAATACAGTACAAACACAAATGCAATAGCAATAGCATGTCATAAAAGCAAGATGACAACATAAGTTATAACCGTAATTAATCTAAACTACACCTGTTCTCTCTTCATGGAGCAGATATTCTCTGGCTCTGTGCACCTTACAGCAGTTCCCACACCAGCGATTTATAGATTATCATGACAGAATATGCTAATCGATGACTTGAAGATAGATAACTCCAGATCAGCTACATAAATTCATCAACTAACCATTCAGAAACATCCTGTCTCATTCTACATGTTGTCACTTCTTCTTGAGTCTCTCCATCATTGTCCGACTCCGGTTTGAACATAAAAGGCTGAACAGTTTCTGACATTTTCAGTGCGTGTCTGCGTGAGGTAATCTGAGCTGCTAACACAAGCTCTTGAAGCTCCGCCCTCTTCTTGAAAGGGGGTGGGGAGCAGCAGCATTTGCATTTAAAGGGAGACACAAAACAACGCGTTTTTGCTCACCCTCAAAAAGTGACAATTTTAACATGGAAAAAAAAAAAGATCTGTGGGGTATTTTGAGCTAAAACTTCACATACACACTCTGGAGACATCAGATACTTATTTTACATCTTGTAAAAAGGGGCATTATAGGACCCCTTTAAAGTATTTGGTCTTGGCAAACTTGCTGCTGTTGATTATTGCTGCTGCTGCAGAGCAAGTATAAATTTGCTACTGCTAATAGATACACAGACACACTGCTGTGAGTGTGTAAGATATGATGCTGCTGCATAAATAGACACTCATGAATCCCGTAGCAGATCTAGGCATGTGGAGCTGGGGAGGTGGAGGGGTTCAGAGGAAACACTGCAAACATTGACCCAGACTAGAGATGCACCGATTGCAATTTTCTTGGCCGATTCCGATTTTTTTTGCAAGTGTGAACTACCGATACTGATTTTTGCAGATTACGATTAGCTTTCTAAGAATTACAATAGAAAGCATTTACAAACCAAAATCTACTTTTCTTCAATGCAAAATTTTAATTTTATTTTCATAAAAAAAAAGTAAAAAGTAAAAAGTCTAATAAAATAAGAACAAATAAACTAATTTCAAACAACAGCACAAATAAATGCATAAAAAAGAGAAATATGAAATAAACACGGCTTTAAAATTTTCAGGTGCGTATACAGTATATTCAGGTAAGAAATACTACGGAAATTAAAGTTATCAAATGTGAATTAACACTGGATAGTCTTCACTGTAAAAATTAAATACAGATTAATGCTTATGATTAAAGTTATAAAACTTAGAATCGTGGGTCGACATTTCATTCAGTAACATTAGGCAGTTTTGATTTATATGATGTTTAATATTGATGATCGCGTTATTTTACCAAAGACTTAATATATAGGAAGACGGTGCACTCTGATTACTTATGAATGGGAGAAAGTGCAACGCCCAATATGGCGATTAAGCCCCGCCTTCTAAATGAAAGAGCCAATCGTTGATTAGTAAAGTCATTGTGTAACTGAAGCTCCGGTTGCTATAGAAACAGGCAGTGTTCTGAGACGTGTGTTTAGGACTGCGCATGCGCATTAGCTTCATCCAAAAATGTTTTTTGTCATGATTCGAGCGTTTAGAAACAAAATTTATGAGACCGTTATTGTCAGATTTCATTGGTGATTTCAAATTTGAAATTTAATCGTAAGCTTGGCGAACAGTTTTGGAGAAGTTTCCCCATTCAAAGAGATAGGAGCGTTTCAAAGATGGCCGCAGAGGGAAATGACTTGTCTTAAAGGGATTTTGATTTTACATATGCATATGATTACATATGATATTGCTTGTTTCTGCTTCTTCTTCGCCTGTGTTTTGATCAGGAGATTCAGTACTCTTTCAGAGGATGTGCAATAGCGCCCCCTACCGTATAACAGTGAAAACATGGAAAGCCGGAAATTTCCGTCAATGGGGGGGAAAGAGTTAACATGCACTGATGAATCGTTCAAAATAACACCATAAACATGAAAAAAGAAAGAAAATTGAGTCAATTCTTTATTCTCAAAACTTGCAATAATGGCAAGACTTATAAAAAGCGGATGCTCATATGCAGTGATGGTTTGTTTCTACACATGCAGATTTGCATTTCTAACCTGTGGAAGTGGGCCGCTCTCCTGTAGAGCTCCAGGAGCACACAATCTCTCAGTGTACACATCTTAAACATGTTACGTAAGCCACACATCTGCGTTATATAAGCATTCTGAATAATAACACGTCGGGGTGAGGGGAGACAGAAAATGCTAATAGTGTCTGCAGTGACACTGCTGGAGTCTGAATGTAAAGCTGCTCCTGTAGAAACACTGCAGATCACCACCCATAAATACACATAATAACTATTGTTGAACATGTTTTAGAAAAACCATGAGTATCAAATTTGATCCATCAGTCTTTTCTCAATCATCATTGTATTGCATTGCATTATACTGTATGTTTTGTCTCCTAAAATAAAAAAGTTTGGGCCTCTGACTATTTTTTCCTCCATATTCTCACTATATCATGAGCCGTAAAAGCCTGATGGATCAAATATGAACAAAAACACATGCACATTTTTAAAAATATTTTGTGTAATGGTTCAGTAAAGTGTTTTAGTTTGATTTTTGAGACTATTATTTCACATGTCAGCTGTTACAGGGTTACACTATCAGTGATTTATTTGCATATCTACAGTAAAAATAGTTAAAATTAAAGGAAATCCATAAACCCATAAACCCCCTTAAGTTTTTTTGTGTGGGGCACAGTCTTTGTCAGTCCAAACAAATCAATGTTTTAAAAGTGTCACAGACAATCTTACTCATAGTGATTATAATGATTGTGAACATTGAACTGATTCACCAGAAACTAGTTGAACAAAACAATTATAGTATACATTCAAGTAGACACCCCGATTTTCTTATGGTTTATACTAACACGCTGAGTGTCCAGTACAAGGACGCTTCAGCTCCTTTCAGCTTTCCTTGTTTCATAACTCATAGCTAGAATGGCACTTCGATGTTTCTGCAAAAGCAGCTTCACACACATGCACTGACACTCGTGTAATAGAGCTTGTTCAAATTTTCAAAGTGTTTGTGTCTGAGAGCAAGCATTCATCATTCATGTATGTGTGGAACAAATGCCAAATATCTGTATACTTCACAATAAAGGAGTCATGAACTGAGAAATCAACTTTTCCTTGAGCTTTTGACATATAAGAGGTCATCATACTATAAGAATATCCTGTATGTTTCAGAAATGAAAACGTCCTTGTTAGTCCAAAAACAGCTTTTATTGTAACCAAGCCCAGACAACGACTCATTGTGGAATGTGCCTATCATAGAAAGATGAACTTTGGCCCCGCCCACTGGAGTGTTAGTGAGATGACGAGGAGAGACGAACGGACTAAAAATAGCATTACCTTCCAAAGGATCCTAATGCTAGAAATGTGCTTATTTATTTTCAACAATGTGAATGTCTCAGTTGAGCATTATTTATTTGTATTCGGTACTGTGGATTCTTTGGTAAATCAGTCGCAGTTTCGGCGCAGGCTTTGCAAACAGACTTTTACGATATGGACTCGACAGTAATGCCACAACATGTAAGTAACCGTGTTAATTCTAATGCCTGATCTGAGACCAGTGATTTCTGATATGTAATGATTCATGTACAGTCAGATGTTCTTTGTCTATGTGTCAGTAAATCAAACCAGTGACTAAACGCTCCACTTTACATTGTTTCTCTTAGTAGGATGAAAATAATCTGTTATATAAACTGTGATTAAATTATATATAGAAAGCGATAAAAGAAGGCTCCCTTTGCAATCGCTGGAGCTGTCAGACTCATGCCAAAACTCCCGTTATAATCAACGAATCTCTTATTTACATTGTGTTTGCACTGTTAGTTATGATGAAAGCATTCGTTAGTGTGCAGAAATCGAGTTACAATGACAAGATCTCTGCATTCATGCGCTCAACATGTCTGTGATTGGCTACAATGCTCATCACTGCAACCTTTCATGCCACTAAAGTCTCACAGCAGCCAATCACAGCAGTGGGCGTTTACACTAAAGTCTCACAGCAGCCAATCACAGCAGTGGGCGTTTACAGAAGACACGCCTGTTTTGATGTAAAAATCATACTAACATTATAAGTGCACCACAGAAAACATTATAAAACAATAAAACAGTTCATGACCCCTTTAATACACATTATTAGCCACAAGAACTGAAACAAGAAAAACAAGTAACTGGCATGTTATGAGATCTTTTTCATGCTTTGTTTGTTATTTTACATCAGGATCTATCAAAAGTGGTCCAAGGAAGGAACAGTGGTGAACCAGCAACAGTGTCAGGGGCGGCCAAGGCTCATTGATGCAAGTGGGGAGCGAAGGCTGGCCCGTGTGGTCCGATCAAACAGATGAGCTACTGTAGCTCAAATTGCTCAAGAAGTGAATCCTGGTTCTGATAGAAAGGTGTCAGAATACACAGTGCATCGTAGTTTGCTGCGCATGGGGCTGCATAGCTGCAGACCAGTCAGGGTGCCCATGCTGACCCCTGTCTACCGCCGAAAGCGCCAAAAGTGGGCACGTGTGCATCAGAACTGGACCACGGAGCAATGGAAGAAGGTGGCCTGGTCTGATGAATCATGTTTTCTTTTACATCACGTGGATGGCCGGGTGCGTGTGGTCGCTTACCTTGGGAACACATGGCACCAGGATGCACTATGGGAATAAGGCGAGCTGGCGGAGGCAGTGTGATGCTTTGGGCAATGTTCTGCTGGGAAACCTTGGGTCCTGCTATCCATGTGGATGTTACTTTGACACGTACCACCTACCTAAGCATTGTTGCAGACCATGTACACCCTTTCATGGAAATGGTATTCCCTGGTGGCTGTGGCTCTTTCAGCAGGATAATGCTCCTGCCACAAAGCAAAAATGGTTCAGGAATGGTTTGAGGAGCACAACAACGAGTTTGAGGTGTTGCCTTGGCCCTCAGATCCATGGAGGCCCCACCTCGCAACTTACAGGACTTAAAGGATCTGCTGCTAACATCTTGATGCCAGATACCACAGCACACCTTCAGGGGTCAAGTGGAGTCCATGCCTTGACGTGTCAGGGCTGTTTTGGCAGCAAAAGGGGGACCAAAACAATATTAGGAAGGTGGTCATAATGTTATGGCTGATCGGTGTATATATATATATATATATATATACATAGCCAGATATTGGCAGTCCACATGGAGAGATCAGTGTCATATAGAGGAACACAGAAAGAAACCCAGTTCAGCGTCAGTGATCTTCATGAAGAGCTCGTCTAACTCTGGCTCGCCAAACTGTCCTTTTGTCCTCAAGCTTTTATGGCCTTTTTTATTGCCAGAGCATCCGTGTTTTTAATGAGTTCTTTAACATTACAGCGTCCGTTAATATAGAGATCACGCATGCAAAATTTCACGAGAATGGCGTACACGTTATATAGCTGGTTATTAAGATTTGATGTGGAAATATGACACAACTTCCATGTCACCGGACCTAAAGCCCACACTATGAATATTCATGCTTTTATTAATGAGGAAGACGAGTGCCTGACCTTTATCATCTGATGGCCTTATGATGGAAAAGATCAATTCTGGGTTTTAATGATGGCAAATCCGAGTCGTTCGGTGGCAGAAATTGATATGCATATATTATTTACTTACAGAAACCTTTCTCTGTAATCGCGGCACAAAGCTGGAGGGAAAATAATCCTGCTGTACACCATTAGAGGACTAGTTAATGTTACAAAGGCTTTCTGCCGCTCTCCTAAAGCATTAACAGGTCATTCAAAAGCAATTACCTTTTTCATGTGAACTTACCTTTTTCATGTGAACTTTAAAATTAAATGTCAAGATCCAGTGTACATTAGGCTAATGTGGAGCAAACTGCCGGCATCATTAGAATCTCATCCGTGTTTTTGATGGGAAAGTACAGAAAGTCAGAAACTTTAACCAGCTTGACCTACAGCACCATCTTAAACACTCAGAGCTGTTCATATAAGACACACACTAACTGCTGTTCACCATGCTTTATATCATCAGTCATTTGTTTATGTGTTTATACGTTTACATATAATGTCAATGGATGCACAGCTTCTAAAACCAAATGTTTTAGAACTAGTGATATAAACGTTAACATACCTAACACACACACACTCACACACATACACACTCACTCACTCACTCACACTCACTCACACTCACACACACTCTCACACACACACACACACACACACACACACTCACACTCACTCACACACACGCACAGGCGCACTTTCTCTCTCTCTCTCACACACACACGCACACACACACTCACTATATACATTTGAGTTTGGAACTGCATAAATAATGACAGAACTATATTTTGGCTGAACTATCCCGTTCAGCTCACGCTCCATTATAAGCTTTGATCAGATCCTAATCTCCAGACATGGCCAAGGTCAGAGGTCAGAGGTCAGAGGTCAGCAGCATATATTGATTCTGATGTGAGTCGAGCCTCTTATACACCTGTAAATAAAAAGCACAAGTTAATTTCCTCACTGATGCGACAGAGGCATGAAAGTTTAATGCTGCAAACGTCCGGCACAAATACTGAGGTGAAAAAACATTGCACAATCTTGTGAAAATTTAATGCCAATCTCGCCCAGACAATCCAGACACAATGTCACTTTAGCCATTTTGCTTTCTGGTTCCTTCCACGCGTCCTTGGGTTTCCTCTGCAGCTGAAAGACGAGTGAAAGTCCTTCATTCATTCAGAGGCCGCAGGTGTTCGACTGAAGATCACCATCAGAGACTCCAGAAAAAAAATATATTCCATATTAGGGACAAATGATCATGTCCAGTTTAATCAAACAAAATAAATGATTTTTTGCTAATATGATTTTAATTACATTTAAGCACCCTTGCTTTGTTTGTCCACACCGAATTCTCTTTACTGCAGTGTGAAAAAGATAATTTATATTTTACTATTTATATTGTTTTATTATAATTCATATATATGTATTTTATATATATTTATTATATGATTAACTGTATATTGTATATATTTGTTTATTTTATTATTAACATTATATATATATATATATATACATATAGCTTTTATAAAAATTATTTGTATTATTTATTATATTAATTTATATATTAATATATTGTATTTTTATACACACACACACATATAAATATATTTATATATATATATATATATATATATTCTTTTTATATTATAATTCTCTCTACTGCAATGGTAAAAAAAATTATACTATATTTATATTGTAAAATACTACTTTTTTTTATTAAAAATTTTTTTGCCTTTAAGTGATGTTGATTCAACTTCAAAAAATGATCTTTTACTGTAAAAATTACCCTTTCGCACTAATGAAAATCAATTTAAAAAATAATTAAAACACATTTTTTTATTTAGATTTTGGGATTAATTGTGAAAAAACAAGAATTAATAACATTTTTACAAGATGTATTACAAGAATGAATTTAACACATTGAAACCAAATTATTAATACAGTAATTAATGAAATTTTTTTAATTTTTTTTTATTTAGGGGATAATTATGACCCTATAAAAGCAAGCAAGGTGTGATTGGTTGTTTAATACGTCAGTCAGGCATAACTTTTATACCTAAATGGCCGGTTTTAGCCAGAATAAGCTGTAATACAGGTTGTGAGACAGTTTTTCAGAGCTGGAGGGACACTATAATAATTCCTGAAACTAGTGCAGAACCTTTCTCCAGCCGTTCCTCTGATGGCTTCTCTTCAGCCGGCGATAAAGCACAACATGCCGTCCACATGAACGGAGAGGAGGACAGCTCTATCTCTGAGACTGATGAACAGCCATCCGGCCTGGAGCAGAGCAACACACGTGGAAATCATGCGGCCCATAAAAGTGTCGGAAATCTCCTCTGAGGAGAGCCGTCTTTATCAAGGTCAGGGCTGATATCAGGGGTCAGAGTGTGTGTACAGGGTCAGTGCAAAGGTCACATGCTGTTAAAAACACAAAATCCCAGAGTATCAAAATGAAAGAAATGTGATAACAGTTTTCTGAGGATGTGAGTGATGCAATGTCTGCTTTTGCTAAATATTTTGAGTGTGTTTTGGTGCGGATACATGATTGATTTAGTGAACATCACCAACACACACACACACACACACTCTCTTTAAGCGACACACGAGTGAAGTCCTCTGATAATGGTCTTCTGGTGTCATCAGTCATGGCGGGAACTCTTTCTGCTCACGTAGAGAGCCAGACGAAGGTTATGGCGGGGTATTAATTGCCTAAATGTGCTGGTGACTAACCTGCTATGATATGGAGCCGGGTAACGCAAGGTAAGTCAAAGACTCTCGGCACTTGGCTCACGGTAATGGCCGCCATTATGACACAGCAATCTATGGCCATTCGTCATGCTGGAATCCAGAGCGCGCGTCCTCAGTTTCCCCTCATATCACCCCGGGAACACAATGACGGCAGAGGCGCTGATCCGTCCTGATGGATGTTTGCAGCCGGGAGGGATGACGGGCCGGCGCTGCATCGCCACGAAAGTTTACGCCTTGCCAATTTAAATATTCAAGATCATGAAGATGCGAAAGGGATTCATTATTATTCAGTATTAGCGCACAAATACTGAATTGAGCTCTTTTTCACATCTTCTCGCACTTGAACAGTCATATTCAAAGAAAATTGTCAAAATGCCTTAACTGAATGTAAAAAATAAGACGCATGTGTAACAGTATATTGGATCCGTGCATTAGCTCTTAAAGTGACAGTAGCCTAATAAAGACAAAGAACAATCACTCACTGCTCCTGACTGAATAACTTTAATAAGATTAATCTGTTTCATGGCTGGTAAAAAATATTTATAGTCGGTAAACTTTAGGCAAAAAGTTAGTTTTAGTCCCTGTTTACAGCAATGTGTCCAAACATGTCAAACAAAAGGAGATTTGTGCACTTGTGTCTTGTTTTCCCGTTCAAATATCTAAACATTCTTAAATAAAGATACATTTACCGGAGAAGCAAAATGATTTGTTTTATGAAAAATGTATCAAAATTAAGTGATTTTAAACAAGAAATACATCTGGCAACATGGTAAGAAAAATAATAAAATTTTCCTTCTGAATTAAGTTTATTTTTCTGACCCCAATGACAGACATTTGTTCTTGTTTTTTAAGCATAAAAACCAAATTTTTATGCAGTTTTTCATAAAACAAGACTTACTATCTTAAGTCATTTTGCTTCTCCAGTAAGTATCTTGATTTAAAGGGGTCATGAACTGCATTGTTTTATAATGTTTCCTGTGGTGCACTTATAATGTTAGTATGATTTTTACTTACAAAATTGTCATAATTTAGAAATAAAATTGGCTGCTGTGAGACTTCAGTGTAAATGCCCACTGCTGTGATTGGCTGCTGTGAGACTTCAGTGTAAATGCCCACTGCTGTGATTGGCTGCTGTGAGACTTCAGTGTAAACGCCCACTGCTGTGATTGGCTGCTGTGAGACTTCAGTGTAAACGCCCACTGCTGTGATTGGCTGCTGTGAGACTTGAGTGTAAACACCCACTGCTGTGATTGGCTGCTGTGAGACTTCAGTGTAAACACCCACTGCTGTGATTGGCTGCTGTGAGACTTCAGTGTAAATGCCCACTGCTGTGATTGGCTGCTGTGAGACTTCTGTGTAAACGCCCACTGCTGTGATTGGCTGCTGTGAGACTTCAGTGTAAATGCCCACTGCTGTGATTGGCTGCTGTGAGACTTCAGTGTAAACGCCCACTGCTGTGATTGGCTGCTGTGAGACTTCAGTGTAAACGCCCACTGCTGTGATTGGCTGCTGTGAGACTTCAGTGTAAACGCCCACTGCTGTGATTGGCTAACATCTTTGCATATGAAATAGCTAGTATTACATGTGGAACTCTCTCAAAAACATTTTTTACCATTACAAGGTTAACTAATCGTGAAAAGTTTTGATTATTAGCATTATATTTAGATCTATGCCATTATATTCAGATCATGGCATGAAAGGTTGCAGTGATGAGCATTGTAGCCGATCACAGACATGTTGAGCGCATGAATGCAGAGATCTTGTCATTGTAACTCGATTTCTGCACACTAACGAATGCTTTCATCATAACTAACAGTGCAAACACAATGTAAATAAGAGATTCGTTGATTATAACGGGAGTTTTGGCGTGAGTCCAGAACTCAGTCACTGATAAACTCGCACTGTTTGATTGACAGCTCCAGAGATTGCAAAGGGAGCGTTCTTTGATCGCTTTCTATATATAATTTAATCACAGTTTATATAACAGATTATTTTCATCCTACTAAGAGAAACAATGTAAAGTGGAGCGTTTAGTCACTGGTTTGATTTACTGACACATAGACAAAGAACATCTGACTGTACATGAATCATCACATATCAGAAATCACTGGTCTCAGATCAGGCATTAGAATGAACACGGTTACTTACATGTTGTGGCATTACTGTCGAGTCCATATCGTAAAAGTCTGTTTGCAAAGCCTGCGCTGAAATTGCGACTGATTTACCAAAGAATCCACAGTGAAATGTACCGAATACAAATAAATAATGCTCAACTGAGACATTCACATTGTTGAAAATAAATAAGCACATTCCTAGCATTAGGATCCTTTGGAAGGTAATGCTATTTTTAGTCCAGTGATCCTGTATCGCTCTTCTCTCCTCTTCATCTCACTAACACTCCAGTGGGCGGGGCCAAAGTTCCAATGATGAAGTAGAGGCGGTCTTTCACCATCTATTATAGGCTCATTCAACGAGTCGTTCTCTGGACTTGGTTAGAATAAAAGCTGTCTTTGGACTGACAAGGAAGTTTTCAGTTCTGAAACATACAGGATATTCTTATAGTATGCCAAAAGCTCAAGGAAAATTTGATTTCTCAGTTTTACTGGAAAACAAGACCAAAATACTAAGCAAGAAAACACATTGTTTGCAGTGTGGATTGATTCACAGTGAATGCATGAACTGATAACATACATACATTGAGTGCATGTTAGATAAAAGCATCTGTCAAAGTCATAAATGTCATATAAAATACACATAAATGAGGACAGAAAGGACAAAAAAACTTAAAAGTGCCATAAAAGTCAGTTTTCTCTAAACATTCCCTTAAAAATCAGAAGAAAGAAAGTCATACAGGTTTGAAACAACACAAGGGTGGATAAATGATGACAGAATTATCATTTCTGAGTGAAATAACTTTTTTTTCACTGTGAAACAATAAGCATTTCATAACTGCAATTCATAACTGATTTTCATGAACTGAACTGGAAATGTTTGCCTTATTTCCCATTCTCGCAGTTTCCACAGCGTCTGCTCATGAGCACGACTGAGATTGCCATTTCTGTTCAATTACAGGCTAAAACCAGGAACACTAAAGACGGTTCAGTTTTAGAAATGTGATGGCTGTTTATGAGATTTAACAGTGCCTATGATTTCAAGATGAGTGATCAACCAAAGTGCATGTTCTCCATTCGGTGCATTCAGTGTTTAAATGACAAAAGCTGTGTGTTAATGTTTGTGTACCTGAATATGAGTGTGTATGGCTTATTTATGCTCTCGTTTAACTTCTCTTGATATCAACATGAACCTGAAAGTCAACATGGAATAAAAACTGACTCAACTCATGTGAAAAACTAATTCTTACCATCCAGTTCACTTCCAAACCGAGTCTATAATGTCAGACGTTTGAAGAATATCCACACGCTTACATGGATGTGATTCAACAGGCGTAACCTCGACACGGTTCTGACTGAAAATACAGGTGGACTATAAATTATACAACAGAATAAATATGTAATGAATCTAATACAGATGCTTGATGCAGCAAACACACAGACAGAAACACTAGCAGGCAGTATTTGTTTCTGAAAGCGTCTTTTGATCTGATAACATGTACATCTATCATTTGATGTCTTTTTCTCACATGCAAAATGATGAGCCGTTTAATCTCTTCCTCTCTCAAACCAACGCCTCACATTCCCGATTCTCTCTGTTCCTGCATTAATCCAGAGTTGCATCAGTTCCTCTAAAGTGAATCAGAAACGCTGAACACACTGAATAGAGCTCAGAATTATTATAAGGGCCACTGAACAACTCTAACATATGCACATATTAAGATCAATCAATTATTTATACCTCTCAAGAGGAAACAGAAAGCAAATGTCTTTTTTTTTTTTTTTTTTGCTATTTGACATTAAATAGAAATGAGCAAATAGAGTAAATTTTTCGGACAAAATCTCACTTCTATGGGGAAAACCTGGAGGTCAAGGTTTAGCTGGTTATCATGGTTATGAATGTCATAACACCACCAATCTGCAGGCAAACCATCACTGACGACAATTTAAAATTAGTATTAATTAATATTAATATGCAAGTGAATTTAAATGAAGTAAAGTTTTCCACACATTTTTAGACATATTGCCTATTCCAGATTCTGGGTTATTAATTTACTCATATTTAATATTAAATGCATTAACTAATATTACATATTAATATTAAATATATTGAACTTTTAATGATTATTAATGTGTAAAATCGCCCGATGGTAAATCATCTTTAATATTAAATAGTAACATTAAAACATGAATCATTACTCTTAAAGATGTTGCACTATTCATTAATTGCACTTAATTAATATAAATGTCAAAAATCACCTACTGGTAAAGAATCTTTAATATTAATATTAAAATATTAAATAGTATTACATATTCATATTTAAAATTAAATATGATAAGTTTCACTAACCATGTAAAAAAAAACCCACTGGTAAATCATTGGTTATGTTAAATATGAATATTGAAATATTCATCAATTAATATTTACTACTAAAAATGTACTATTCATTAATTAATATACTGTAAATGTCAAAAATCACACACTGGTAAAGAATCTTTAATATAATATTAAAATATTAATTAGTATTACATATTAATATTAAAAATGGAATATTAGCTTAAATATGTTTCACTAATAATTAATAAATAATGTTACATATTAATATTTAATATTAAATATGTTGCACTATTAATAAATATGAATGTAAAACAAATCGCCTACTGGTGAATCATCTTTAATATTAAATATTAAAATATGAATTAATGTTACAGAATAATATTTAATATTAAATATTAAATAATGCTGCACTATTAAAGACTATTAACATATAAAGTCGCCCACTGGTAAAACATCTTTAGTATCAAATATTAATATTAAAATATGAATCATTAAAGATGTTTTACTATTCATTAATTAATATAGGAAAACATCACCTATGGTAAATCATCTGTAATATTAAATATTAATATAATAATCAATTAATATTAAACTATTCATAATTAAAATTACATTTATAATCCCCCAATCTGTGGCGCTCAGTCTTTAAACACAAAGATCTGTTTGCTCTCATGTCTCCCGCTGTCACTTCTGTCTCGCTCTCTGCTTCTTCTCACTCCCCGCCATCAGTGCTGATAAACAAACAGAAGAGTTTCAGAGTCTCTGCGTGAGAGAGAGAGAGAGAGAGAGAGAGAGAGAGAGAGAGAGAGAGAGAGAGAGAGAGAGCGAGA
>CM077189.1:33695025-33715660 GCA_039654105.1 Coreius guichenoti | reverse complement strand
CAGCTTTCAGATGAGGTATAAATCTCAATTTCAAAAAATTTACCATTATGTTTTGTGGTCCAGGGTCACATTTGGCTCCTAAACACTGGAATAGCCTTCCTGATAATTTCTCTCACCTCATCGAAAATCTTGGAAGCAGCTTATTGCAGTGCATTCTGGGACTGCTTTTCCACAAAAGACACATGCATTGCGGAGCCTATGATGCTTTAAAATGCATATATAATTCCTTAAAAGAAATAACAGACCCAAATGAGTCACTACAGTAGTTTTCATCCAGTATATATGAAATGAATGTGGAGTAGAAATGAATTCTGAACAGAAATGAGTCTGAGAAACACCTGAGAAACAGGAGAAAGTTCATTTGCTCTCTGATTGCCGTTTAGGAGACACAGTTGAGACGTTACAGAATCTCATGCGGGATGTTTCTCTCATGTGGGAGAAGCTTGGGTAATAAACCTGGAAAGCGCTTTTCTCATTCTCTCCCACTTCAAAGATACTCAACCCGCTCTGAATTCTGTCATAAGGCTGTGCTTTTCTACATTGTTTACAGCAGCAGAGCGGATGAATCTCCCTCAAGACGCCGCCTGCAATTTAAAGCATATGCGTTCTTGCAGTCTGTTTTATTCTTCTTTTACGTCTCACTCGCTTTTCCTGACACTCTCCTCGGGTCATTCCTGCTATTCAGAGCCCTGAATAATAATTTAACTTTAAACATGAATATGCATGAGATGAAATTAATGGAAGCATTTCTATGAACGGGTTTAAAATCATTCATCAGCTCTGGTCAAGATCACACACTTCAAGCTTAATAACTTGATCATTTAAAGTATGACATGAAAATGATTGAGATGTTGATAAAAGCTGAAGTTAGTCTTTGCTCCGCGTGAGATTAAATTCAACTACATGTACAGGAAGTACAACATGACACATGATTTAAAGTTTCATTCAAGTCATTTAAGTCATAGCAACATGTTTTTACATTACTTTAATTCATCAAATATGTCGAGAAGATGGAGTTTTCACAGCACACCAATCACAGCAGAGTAGACCAATCACAACAGACTGGGCCATCTGACCAATCAGAGCAGAGTAGTCCAATCACAACAGACTGGGCAGTCTGACCAATCAGAGCAGAGTAGACCAATCACAAACAGACGGGGCTGTCTGACCAATCAGAGCAGAGTAGACAATCACAACAGACTGGGCCTTCTGACCAATCAGAGCAGAGTAGACCAATCACAACAGCTGGGCCATCTGACCAATCAGAGCAGAGTAGACCAATCACAACAGACTGGGCCGTCTGACCAATCAGAGCAGAGTAGACCAATCACAACAGACTGGGCCGTCTGACCAATCAGAGCAGAGCAGAGCAGACCAATCACAACAGACTGGGCCTTCTGACCAATCAGAGCAGAGTAGACCAATCACAACAGACTGGGCCGTCTGACCAATCAGAGCAGAGTAGACCAATCACAACAGACTGGGCCTTCTGACCAATCAGAGCAGAGTAGACCAATCACAACAGCTGGGCCATCTGACCAATCAGAGCAGAGTAGACCAATCACAACAGACTGGGTCATCGGACCAATCAGAGCAGAGTAGACCAGTCACAACAGACTGGGCTGTCTGACCAATCAGAGCAGAGTAAACCAAATCACAACAGCTGGGCCATCTGACCAATCAGAGCAGAGTAGACCAATCACAACAGACTGGATCATCTGACCAATCAGAGCAGAGTAGACCAATCACAACAGCTGGGCCGTCTGACCAATCAGAGCAGAGTAGACCAATCACAACAGACTGGATCATCTGACCAATCAGAGCAGAGTAGACCAATCACAACAGACTGGGCCGTCTGGCCAATCAGAGAAGAGTAGACCAATCACAACAGACTGGGCCATCTGACCAATCAGAGCAGAGTAGACTCTTGGAAAGGAGGGGTTTCAGAGAGACTGAATCTTCGAACGATCCGTTTTCAGAATCTTTGAGAAATTAAGTGATGTGCAATGTATATTATGAGAAAATGTAAGTGTTTTTTGACCTTGCATGTATGTAAATCTATTGTAGGAGACTCCAAAACAACATTAGAAACATTTAAAATGGCATAATACACTTTAAGGCAGCAACTGAACTTAAGTTTTTAAGTTGAAGTAGGTGGAATTTTCTTTGTCATTGCACAAACAGTCAGGTCCGTGCCAAAGCTTATTATTTAGTGTTAAAGGTTTGTTCAAATCACACATCAAGTGTGAGTAAAAGTGATGCATTACTCAAACACAGATAATTACATAATTAGTGCATAGAAAACAAAAAGCAATAGTGTGTTTATTCAGCAACATACAATATTGATGCTAACCAGCAGAAGAGCACATGAGATGTTGGTCAGATGTGCATACGTGTGCACCGCTAGGGATGAGAGCTGTGACAGGGGAAGGTGAGGGAAGATGGACCGTGTATCTGGGACACGGACGGCTGCGTCATCATAGATCACACCTTACCTCCATACATTCCTCCAATCCGACAGTAAAACAATAATAAAAGAGCCAAATCAATAATCACCTGTGAGGTGGAATCACATGATGGAGTGAAGATGTAACACGGGTTGATGTGTTTTGAGAGTGAGTCATGATGGCTATTTATATCTGTGGGGAAGGTCCTGACCGACTCTGACACACTCAATGAAGTCAAAGGAACCTCGGCTTCATCTGCATCAGTGTTTCCAGCGATCTGAATCAGCTGCAAATACACACCAGCATACTACTATACTAATCATGCCAAGTCAAGTCACCTTCATTTATATAGTGCTTTTTACAATACAGATTGTTTCAGAGCAGCTTCACAGTGATAACAGGAAATTAATACAACCGAGTTTGTTTCAGCTGTACAACCAGATCTAGAAGAAAATAGTGTCATAGTCCAGCTTAAAGGGATAGTTCACCCAAAAATTAAAATTAGCCCATGATTTACTCCCCCTCAAGTCATCCTAGGTGTGTATGACATTCTTCTTTCAGACGGATACAATCTGAGTTACATTAAAAATGTCCTGGCTAATCCAAGCTTTATAATGGCAGGCCAAAATTTGAAGCCCAAAAAAGTGCATCCATCCATTATAAAAGTGCTCCACACGACTCCGGGGGGTTAATAAAGGCATTGTGAAGCAAAGAAAAAGAGCCATATTTAACATGTTATAAAGTAAAATATCTAGCTTCCGGCGGACCGCCTTCCGTATTCAACTTATGAAGAAAGTGTAGCGCCTCTCGCAGTTCAAAACGCTAGATATTTTATTTTATAATCTGTCAAATATGGATATTTTTCTTACAAAAACCCATCAATTCGCTTCAGAAGGCCTTTATTAACCCCCGGAGCCGTGTGGAGCACTTTTATAATGGATGGATGCACTTTTTTGGGCTTCAAATTTTGGGCTCCCATTCACTGCCATTATAAAGCTTGGATTAGCCAGGACATTTTTAATGTAACTCAGATTGTATCCGTCTGAAAGAAGAATGTCATATACACCTAGGATGGCTTGAGGGGGAGTAAATCATGGGGTAATTTTCATTTTTTGGGGAACTATCCCTTTAAGTAAGTTCAGTTATGGAGGCAGATCAGTATTATAGTTGAATATTTAGTGTCCCCAACTAAGCAAGCCAAAAGCCAAAGGCAACAGAGGCGACGGTGGCAAGGAACCAAAACTCCTTCAGGAGACAGAATGGAGAAAAAAACCTTGGGAGAAACCAGGCTCAGTCGGGGTGCCAGTTCTCCTCTGGCCAACGAACAAATAGTGTGTGATTATGATTCTGGCACATTACAGGTCAGAAGTCATATTGGATCGGAGCATTCAGAATATTTATCCAGTTCCATCTGGTTGAAGTTCGGAGTCATCACGCCGGTATGGAGACGGGTTTGTTGAGGAAATTACTAGCCATCCAATTTTTTATATCAGCTATGCATTCCATTAATTTTGTGAATTGGTAAGTTTCATCAGGGCGTGAAGAAATATAGAGCTGAGTATCGTCAGCATAACAATGAAAACTAACGCCATGCTTCCTAATAATATCTCCCAACAGGGTGAAAAGCAAAAATATATCATATCATTATATATATATATATATATATATATAAAAAACTAAAATCGTAATAATAATAATAATAATAATTATATATATATATATATATATATATATAAACATTAATATATTAATGTTATATATATATATATATATAATTATTATTCAATTTTAATTATATATTATATGTACTATTGTATAAATATATATATATATATATATAGAAAATAAATATTAATATATTAATAAGTTATATTTACATAATATAAGAATGATTAAAAATGTAAAAATAATTAATTATATATTATTTATTAATATTGTATGTATGTAAATATAATATAATACATGCATAATACATAAATATAATACAAAGAGCAAACAAAGGTAATTAGCCTAAATGAACACAGGAGCACTAAATGAGGAAATCAATTAGTAACCATAGTAACAAACTACAGCGTAATGAGTAACCATAGTAACAAACTACAGAGTAATGAGTAACCATAGTAACAAACTACAGAGTAATGAGTAACCATAGTAACAAACTACAGAGTAATGAGTAACCATAGTAACAAACTACAGAGTAATGAGTAACCAAGGGGACTAACACAGGCAAACTAAACAGCCAGAGTGAAAACGAAACAGAGAATGTTCATGTGACAATTTAATACAATTATTTAACTTAAAAAATAACGTATATACATTATATATAACTGTCAATTATTATCTCATGCTATTTTTTACAGTGGAAACAGAAGGTCAAATTGAGCATATTTTATTTATTTGTATACTGCATATTTCAATGCAAATGTAGTAATGCGGGTATTTGTGCATAAACAGATGCAGTGCACACACCATATCCTGCAGCAACACTAAGAGTAATATGAGTAGTAACACAGCCAGAGACTGATGAGCTGGATCAGTTGGTTATGTTCAGAATATCATATTTCCACACAACTCATACTACAGCATGCAGACTTCTGGAAACAATGAACGAGTGAATTATTACTGTAATGCATCTGCCGTGCAATAGAAAACCCGCACTAGAAAGTCAACAGAGCATTTTTAAAGGCGGATTAGTTAATCATTGGTTTACTGGCCTTGCATCAGCCCGATCTGAAGTGTTTGACAGGGTTTCCCCGCTGGAGCGAGTCCAACAGACACCGAATCCACTGCAGATTCTGAAACCTGAGAACAAGAGTCTCAGCGTGTGTTTCTGCGCTTCTCTCTCTCTCTCTGCTGCATTATTCTTCAAACTGACACAATGACAATACAATGTGCGGCGTCAGCTGACAGTGATTTATCCAGAATGGCACACAGCCTCGTCTCCGGCACGCCTGACATGCTAATGCATCGGAATAAAATCAAACCTGACACTTTAATTGATCTGAATGTATAATTGGGAAATGCAAGGATGGGCACTTACATACTGCACTATAGACACAGAAGCAGACTGCTTTACCAACAGAACAAGACGACTTCAGCTTATATTTCTTGGAAAAGCAATGGCATAATGGTCAAAGCTGTACTTACAATCTCTTTTATGGTTTAGGAGACTTAAATGAGCTCAGTTATTTCTCATTAAAGTACCAGAACACTTTGGAAACGCATACTACCACTTCTGTTTCTGAAGTATGCAGTGTGTATACTGTGTGAGCGGGTTATTATAGTTACTGTAACTAAAACTAAAATCATACTTTACCTAAAACATAATATATATCAAAAATAAACTTGTTTTATTTCAGATAGTTGTCAAAGCAGCATTTCTCATTTTCATTTAGTTTAACTTGAACAAAAATAACTAAAACTGAAATTGAAAAATGATTTATAAATCTTAAAAATATATATAAAAGTGATAAAACTTACAACAAAATTACTAAAACTGAAATGAAAACTGAAAATATAAAAATCAAAAACAATTTCACTAAAACTGAAATAAAAATTAATAATAACTACAGACGTATTTAAAAAACAACTGATAAAAATGACAAAAATCAACAAAATTACAAAACTTTAAACAGAATATATAAAAATCAAAACCATTTTACTAAAAATGAAATAAAAAATTATAAAAACTATGAAGATGTATTTAAAAAACATCTAATAAAAATGACAAAAAAACAACAAAATTACTAAAACTTTAATTACAATTTAAATTAAAACAGAAAATATAAAAATCAAAACCATTTCACTAAAACTGAAATAAATATTAATAGTCTATAAAAAGATATTTAAAAAACATCTAATAAATGACAAAAATCAACAAAATAACTAAATTTTAACAAAAATTTATATTAAAAATAATATAAAAATCAAAACAATTTCACTAAAAATGAAATAAACATTTATAAAAACTCTGACATATTTAAAAAAACATCTAATAAAAATGACAAAAAAACAACAAAATTACTAAAACTTTAACTTAAAATTGAAAAAATTAAAACCAAAAATATAAAAATAAAGAACCAATTTCACTAAATATGAAATAAAAATTAATAAACAAATATAAAGACGTATTTAAAAAACATCTAATAAAAATTACAAAAAAACCCAATAAAATTACTAAAATTTTAACTAAAATTTAAATTAAAACAGAAAATATAAAAATCAAAACCATTTCACTAAAACTTAAATAAATATTAAAAATAAAGGTTTAAAAAACATCTAAAAACAAAATAACTAAAACTAACTAAAATTTAAATTAAAACAGAAAATATAAAAATAAGAACAAATTTCACTAAAAATGAAATAAAAATGACAAAAGCAACATTACTAAAACTAACTAAAATTTAAATTAAAACAAAACATAAAAATCAAAACTAATTCAAAATATGAATGAAAACTATAATAGTATCCAAATGATAATAAGTGTGTAAGTAAATAAACTAACTGTGAATTTTCTGCATGCACTGAATACTCAGATGATGTGTGCAGTATCTTCATGTATCCCACAATGCAACGTGCTTGCCCTTTTATTACCAAAGCAATAAAAAAAATTGGGTGTGATATAATTTTTTACATATGATCTTGACAGATTATCTTCATCAGGCTGCCAAAAGTCAAAATATCCTTCAAAATCAGATTAATAATGCAAAAAACTCAAAAAAAATAAGAATAATTTCACTGCATGCTTTCACACGTTTATAAAAACAACATGAAGTCAAAATGATCTCTTCATTTATTAATTTAAGATCTTGAATTGATCAGTGCAGGTTATTCTATTCTCTACATTTCCTTCTCATCTGTTTCTTTCAGAAGTAATTCACTGCAATGGCATTTCATGTTAACTTGAAATCATAAAAGCAGAGATATTATGATATTTGTGATGATGTATAATGTATAATTCCCTGAAATCTGAGGTGAAGTCAGAGCAAAGCTCTTGAATAGCAGCAGAAGCGTGTGTACATTAATTAGGAAGCAAATTAATTGGATGAAATGAATCTGACTGTGCACACACACCAGCGAGCTGCGGATCATAACCACATGATGCAATTTCACACAATAAAGCAGCAGATTTTCCATCAGCTTGATGGATCTAAATGAAATATAAGTCACTAATGAGCCCTTGGCAGGAATGAAGAGCAGATTAAACTACTTCCTGCGGCAGAGGAAGCATGTGATCGCGCAAACATATTGAGCGATCAGAGACTCAACAACAACACTGACCTCTGATTGGTTAAAGGCCAGTTTTCGGCTTCAGATCACAGTTTTAAACATGTCTGTATTTGTGAAAGCATTATCCTGCTGAAAGAGGCCACAGCCACCAGGGAATACCCTGTATTCTGACACCTTTCTATCAGAACCAGCATTAACTTCTTGAGCAATTTGAGCTACAGTAGCTCGTCTGTTTGATCGGACCACACGGGCCAGCCTTCACTCCCCACGTGCATCAATGAGCCTTGGCCGCCCATGACCCTGTCGCCGGTTCACCACTGTTCCTTCCTTGGAGCACTTTTGATAGATACTGACCACTGCAGACCGGGAACACCCCACAAGAGCTGCAGTTTTGGAGATGCTCTGACCCAGTCGTCTAGCCATCACAATTTGGCCCTTGTCAAACTCGCTCAAATCCTTACGCTTGCCCATTTTTCCTGCTTCTAACACATCAACTTTGAGGACAAAATGTTCACTTGCTGCCTAATATATCCCACCCACTAACAGGTGCCGTGATGAAGAGATCATCAGTGTTATTCACTTCACCTGTCAGTGGTCATAATGTTATGCCTGATCGGTGTATTAACTATATTCATGCCTGTAACGCATCATCAGCAGTTATGGCCAAAATCTGAGCTCAATCAATGTCAGGAAATACAAACAGACACTTTAATACACTATAAATAATGCTGGGTTGTTTCAACCCATGTTTGGGTCAAATATGGACAAACCCAACAATTGGTTTACATTTTTTTATTCAATTTTTAAACCCAACTGTTGGGTTTGTCCATATTTGACCCAAACATGGGTTGAAACAATTTGAGGATGTATCATAAGGTTAAGGTTGTGCTTAAAACAGGAAAAAATATCTGCCAACGAGGTCAGAAAAATTATTTTTTCCCTTTTTAATTATGTTTATATTTTTATTTTTTAAGTATTATTTAAGACAAAAACACTAAGGAAGAAAAACAATTTTTGCAGAGTTTAGTTAAAAAGACTAAAATAAAATAAAATAAAATAAAATAAATAAAAAAAATAAAACAAAGATTATTGCAGTATGATTTACAAGAAAATACTATTTCAATCTTTCTACTTCACAATTTTATATTTAATTCAATGCAGGGTTATTATCGTTAACTAAAAATAAAAATATAGAACAAAATCTGTTAATTGAATTAAAACTGAAATAAATTAAAATATAAATATTAGTTAAAAAACTTAAAAAATTAAAATGTTGCCAGTAAAATTATTAAAATAAATAAAACTGAACTGAAACTAAAATAAATTAAACCTACATAGCAATATTGCACTGTAAAAAAAAAAAAAAAAAAACTTAAATTTTTAAGTAGAATCAACTTAAAAATGAGTTGAATCTTGTATAACTTATAAAAAAGGTTGAAAAATGCTTAACTTTTTTAAAGAGTTAAAGCAATGTAAAAACATATGTTGTCACAACTTATTACTCATATTTTTTAGGAGAATAAAAGAATAAAATGACAAAAGCACATAAAATGATTAAAAATCTAACTAAAATTAACATGAAAACTACAAATATAAAAGTAAAAGATAATTCAAAATTAAAATAGCACTGATTCAATGTGATACTTTCTGTATCTTTGTAATTACTTGTGAAATGTAGTTTGAAAGCATGTTTTTCAGTGAGGCTCATTATCATGCAGCTGCTTTCTGTTCATTATCATGTTAATCTCGTGTCTTCACTGTTGACTCCTGAAATCAGAAAAACATCTCGCTCTTAAACACATTACAGCTAGAGGAGCCCAGCGTGAAGCTCTTTATTCACAGATTGACTCGGACACGGCCAACAGCATCAATAAACTCAATCAGAGGTTTTCCATCAGCCGAACAACAGGAGCAGCTCCACGGCGGCTTTCACAAATGACCAACACGTCACATCCCCACTGATTGTTTATATCATGCCAAAATGTAACTACTACCACACAGGTCTTTATATAAAGCTGGATATATACAGTGTATTGCCAAAAGTTTTGGGACGCCTGCCTTTACATGCTGGAACAGGAACGGGCCATCCCCAAACTGTTCCCACAAAGTTGGGAGCATGAAATTGTCCAAAATGTCTTGGTATGCTGAAGCATTAAGAGTTCCTTTCACTGGAACTAAGGGGCCAAGCCCAACCCCTGAAAAACAACCCCACACCATAATCCCCCCTCCACCAAACTTTACACTTGGCACAATGCAGTCAGGCAAGTCCCGTTCTCCTGGCAACCGCCAAACCCAGACTCGTCCATCGGATTGCCAGACAGAGAAGCGTGATTGGTCACTCCAGAGAACACGTCTCACTGCTCTAGAGTCCAGTGGCGGCATGCTTTACCCCACTGCATCCCACGCTTTGCATTGCACTTGGTGATGTAAGGCTTGGATGAGCTGCTTGGCCATTGAAACCCATTCCATGAAGCTCTCTACACACTGTTCTTGAGCTCATCTGAAGGCCACACGAAGTCTGGAGGTCTGTATCTATTGACTCTGCAGAAAGTTGGTGACTTCTGTGCACTGTGACCCTCAGCATGCGCTGACCCCGCTCTGTGATTTTACGTGTCCTATCACTTCATGGCTGAGTTGCTGTTGTTCCCAATTGCTTCCACTTTGTTATAACACCACTAACAGTTGAGCGTGGAATATTTAGTAGTGAGGAAATTTCACGAATGGACTTATTGCACAGGTGTCAACCTATCACGGTACCACGCTTGAGTTCACTGAGCTCCTGAGAGTGACCCATTCTTTCACAAATGTTTGTAGAAGCGTCTGCATGACTAGTGCTTGATTTTATACACCTGTGGCCATGAAGTGATTGGAACACCTGAATTCAGTGATTTGGAGGGGTGTCCCAGTACTTTTGGCAATATAGTGTATGTCCAGCTTTATCCACATATATGCTAGAGTATATAGCAAATCACAACTGCTTCTTTGTATCATCGCAAAATGTAACTATATTATCGTCCAGCTCTAATGCAACTGTAATGCATGAAGATATTGAGATATTATAAACACTAACATCATGACTTTCTGTAAAGCTGTTTTGAAATAATGTGTGAAAAGAGATACACAAAGTGATATAATTTGACTTGAGGATCATGATAGAGGTTTGGCCTTGATTCTGTACAAATTTAAAAAAATCTAATTACATTTTCTTTAATATATCTGTTTTCTCTTTTAGAGAGGAATGAGATTAAACAAAGGGACCATTCAAACGTTTAGGGTTAGATTTTTTCTTTAAATAAACTAAGATTTTTAATAAGCAAAAATGCATTAAATTGATCTAATATGACAGTAAAGACATTTATAATGTTACAAATTTATAATGTTACCTAATACAAGTCAAGTCACATTTATTTCTATAGCTCTTTATACAATACAAATAGTTTCAAAGCAGTGTAAACATCAAAAACTTAAACTTATGGTACGTCCTCAAATTTGCAGTTATACGATACACTAAAACATGCTGGGTTGTTTCAACCCATGTTTAGATCAAATATGGACAAACCCAACCATTGGGTTTAAAAACTTAAGTTAAAAATGTAAACCAACGGTTAGGTTTGTCCATATTTGGGATTGTGTTGAAACAACCCAGCATTTTTATAGTGTACTTAAAGTGTTTGTTGGTGTCTGTTTGTGTTTCCTGATGTTGACTGAGTTCTGCTGATGATGTGTTACAGGCAAACTAGTTAATATTCATCAATTATGAAACGATTTCAGCTGTAAAGCAGCTCGACACAAGACAATAGTGTCATTGTTCAGTTCAAGTCTGATGGCAAAGGATAAATATCAAAATACATACGCTTTAAAATCACCCGGACAATTTAGACACACTGTAATAAGTGATCAGTTGACTTAACTTAAAAAAACCTAATGCGTAATTGAAAAAATTTGCACATAGCTTAATTTTTTCAATTATGCATGGTTTATTTAATTAATAATTTTAAGGCAACGCGTTTCCTCACTTTTCTTAAGTTAAGTCAACTGATCTGCTTTTAGACTCTACAAATGCAAATACTGTAATATTGCACTTTACATACTTTCAATGCATTTCTGCCGCGCTTTATTCCCCAAACTAGTTAAGCACAAACTCCGCCCCCGCAGCCGCTTCTCAAGATTTCATTGGTCAATCACAGTGCTGATCGCTACACTCTAAAATTAGAGTTATTTTTTTACCCAGACTGCTGGGTTCTGCCTGTTGGGTTATTTTCACAATGATGTGTAAACCCACTGCTGGTTTGCCAAACTGGATTAAACCAGATCAACGGTCATTTAAGAAATAATAACCATTTATGAGGTAAAATTAACCCAGCTTTTGTTTAAAATGAGCTGACATTGGGTTAAAATGTGTAACCCAACCTGCTGGGTTAGTTTAACACACGTGTTCTGTCCAATATTTACCCAGCGCTGGGTTGCCAGTTGGGTTGTTTTAAAACCAGTCATTTTTATGAATGGAAGTTTGTTTCACAGAATAAAAAGGGTAATTGTGGCTATCTTTCTCTCAATTTTGGCTTCTTTTCTCATAATTGTGAGATATAAACTTGCAATTGAATTGTAAGATATAATGTTGCAATTACCTTTGTTTATTTCTTATTCCGTGGCAGAAACAAGCCATAGCTTGCCTACACGATGCTGAAACAAACCTTGACAGATTGAGCATTGCTGTTTGTTGAGATCAGATCCATGTTGTTTCTTAACACTGACCAGTGAAATCGGCTGTTTGTTTTAGATGTTTCAAGCCTAGATAACTGAAAACCCAGGTCTGTACCAGCATTAATAAACCTTCACCAGATCTCTGTGGCCCTAAACGCAGCGGGACGCTCTGACTGGTCTGACCCCTGTTGAACTGACCATCTGTGTCCCTCCGCTGATCTCAGGACTGACCGCCACCGCTGCGCCGCTTATGGCTTCTGCATCACAGGACATTCATCTGCAGACATAAACACATAATTAAACTGATGATCCTCAGAACTGCAGGAAAACAGTTTGCTGTGCTGCACATTATAGTCAAATCCAGCCATCAAATATATGTTCTAAGAACGTTTGTTGCCGGGTTTTTTATTGGTTACGCGAACATTCCATTTTATCATCTTCAAACACGATTGGAATGTTACTTTTGAATCTTCTCTGAACATTCCGAAACTGGTAACATTTAAAAACGTTAAACGAACACCCAACTAAAACGTTTGTTTCTGTGATGTTTTGGGAGCATTATTAAAGATATAATAATAACTCTGAATGAACATTTATTTAATGTTACTGGAAGAACGTTTGAGCATAACTTTGAGAGAACGTTGGCAGTTAGCTGAGAATCTCCTTAATGCAAACATGAAGATAAAGACAGAAACAGAAGTACATGGGAGGCTGTTGTTTTCAGGACACACGTCAATCTGAAGCAAAACAAGTGTGTTTGTGTGGTTGAGCGTCTCAGTGTGGAAGCGTTTGATGCCAGATCTTCAGACGGACGCACTTGTCACGATTGCTTTGCGTCTTTGAAGTTCAGCATCTTTGTTCACGCGGTTGCAGCTCGTGTTGTTTTACATCAATATATGCCAGCGTACGAGACGAACACTACGTGTCAAAAACAGCAGCTCCGAGTCTCCACAAACTGTCCCGCTCATTCCACTCCTACTTTAGAAGGAAAAGATTCACTGTTTGTGGAAATATAACACAAATGAAACTGATAATTATATTAGACAAAGAAGAATATTGAGAATAAAAAGAGAAACTCGCTGCCCTTGACCGGATGACTTCAGCTTTAATAAGCCATTTAAAAACTTTAACACAAAGTTACTCTTCTATATAAATATTTGAAGTGAAGAATTTCATATTACAATGTAAACATAAAATACAGTCAAATATGAATTCGAATATGAAGTTGTTATATAAGCACTACAGTGCTCTGATTTGTCAAGCATATAAACTCTCAGTAGTTGTTACAATGAAACTTTTAGCATTTAACTTACTTTTTTAAAGCACAACAGTTTCATAATTCATGTTTGAGCTCCTGCTGTAGCTAAAAACAGAATATTATGAACATAAAGATGCTATGAATCATGAATAAATACACTACCATTCAAAAATAATACATTCAATTGATCATTTATAAAGACATTTATAATGTTACAAAAGATTCTATTTTAAATAAATAAAACATTCAATTCATCAAAGAATCCTGGAAGATAAAAATGTATCAGTTTTCACAAAAATATGAACTGTTTTCAACAATAATCATAAATGTTTCTTGAGCTTAAATCCTCATATGAGAATGATTTGTGAAGGATCATGTGACACTGAAGACTGGAGTAATGATGATAAATTCAGCTTTGATCACAGGAATAAATTACACTTTACTATATATTCATATAGAAAACAGCTGTTTTACACTGGAATAATATTTTTTAAAGTTTTACCGTATTTTTTAACAAATAAATGCAGCCTTGGTGACGTCTTAAAAAAAAACATTGCAAAATCTTACAGGCAAAATTCCGAGCGCTAGAGTCCATGTGCATCTGCATGTGTTCAGCCAATGAATCCATTATTCCCAGATCCATCCTGAAAATGAATAAAATACTGAGAGCTGGTGTGCTGGAATACAAAAGGAACGTCAGATGTGAACTGTCGCCGAGACCTTGAGGAACAATATTTCAGTGTGTAAAGTGTTTTCTGACATCCGGCGTTTATCAGGTGGGAAAAGCAGGAGATTTGAATATCTCGGCTTTAGAAACTCACTTGAAAATCACAGCAGAACACACAGAATAGTCAACATTAAAGTCACCAAGAAATCAAACTGGACAATTCTATTTATTAATATCGCAGTGTTTATTCTAAATGATTCATCGGTGCACATCATTATTTTTTTTTTTAAATTGACGTTCCTGGTAATCTTGAATCAGAATAACTTCCCCTCCCTCTTCTGTTCTCTGATGATGAGGGCGGGGCAACCTGTCACTCACATGAGATCCACCAATAGCAAAGCACAACCATCCAATCACAGACAAAATCAAGCCCCGCCCTACATTTGTTCTTGTTTGAGAAGCGTTTCACTCGTATACACGGCACAACAGGGGAGAAAAGACTAGTACAACTTAGTTAGTTCATCCAAAAATGAAAATGCTGTCATTAATTCCTCACCCTCATGTCGTTCCAAACCCGTAAGACCTTCGTTCATCTTCAGAACGCAAATGAAGATATTTCTGATGAAATCAGAGAGCTTTCTGAACCCTCCATAGACAGCAGTTTAATAAACACTTTCAAGGTCCAGAAAGGAAGTAAAAACATGGTTAAAATAGTCCATGTGACTCCAGTGGTTCAACCTTAATTTAATGAAGCGACGAGAATACTTTTTGTGCGCAAAAACAAACAAAAATAATGACTTTATTCAACAATTTCTTCACGTCTGTGTCAATCTTTTACACTGTTGACGTAGTAAATATCGAGTTACGCTCGATGGTAAGCCAGAACGCTGGCTTACCATTGGCCGACGCTGTTCACGTGAGCACCACGACGCATGTGTATGATGCTGACGCAGGAGCTGAGTAACGTATACTGCATAGGAGACTTTGAAATTGTTGGATAAAGTTGTTATTTTTGTTTGTTTTTGCGCACAAAAGTATTCTTGACACTTCATAACATTAAGGTTGAACCACTGGAGTTACATGGACTAGGGATGCACAATATTATCCGTACGACATCGGAATTGGCCGATAAATGCTTAAAATATAAAAATCGGCATCGGCCGATATGAAAAAATAATGCCGATATGCCTTGCCGATATGATAACGTCTTGATATGTGCCTGCAATAACTCACGCGTGCAAGGAGTGCTATAGCGATAAGATCACGTCAGCAGTGCGGTCATTCTTGAAGTGAACTTGTATGTCAACAAGAAAAACATTGCATGTATGGTGATTTATACTGACAGTTTTTAAATGCTGCCTTGAATTTGTGAATGCGCGTATAGAAGGACGTGACCGTCAACAGTGTGTGTGTGTGTGTGTGTGAGAGATCTCTAGCACGTGCAGGCGCAGCAGAAGCCTCCTCCAGGTCCTAGTGCCCGCCCTCTAGAATATTATATATATTTAGTGGGGGCGCTGTTGTTATAATAATAAAACGAAAAGTACAATACACAAATAACTTGAAGTTACTTTTTTTTCTAAATAAATAAAGCAGTAATGATGTCATAAATCACAAGCATGGCACTTGTAAATTAAATACTTTTATATACACTTTATTAATCTGTAATAAAATTTTATGAAATGAATGAATAATAATATCTCTAGATATTGTAGAATTTTTATTTGAAGCTAAAGACAGCATCAACTGATGTCATGCCACCCCCACTTCATGTGCACAAACGTTAAATCCAAAAATAAAATATTTAGGTTACAACTGCGTCTGTCTGGGGTGAAAAATTACTGACTTTATTATTGTTATTTTCAGAGCTTTTAATATACTCTTATTATAAAAAGACCTTTATTAAGTATCCTTTCAGTAAGGAGACCTCAGAAATCTGAAACCAGAATGAAAAAAAAAGCTTTTGCTCAAAATGGTGTTGTTTCCAAACAAAGGGGAAAAATAAACGTATATCGGTATCGGCATCGGCCAAAATGAGTTGAAAAATATCGGCAAAAATCCAATATCGTGCATCCCTAACATGGACTATTTTAACGATGTCTTTACTTCCTTTCTGGACCTTGAAAGTGGTAATTAAATTGCTGTCTATGGAGGGATCAGAGAGCTCTCGGATTTCATCAGAAATATCTTCATTTGCGTTCTGAAGATGAACGAAGGTCTTACGGGTTTGGAACGACATGAGGGTAAGAGATTCATTTTTGGGTGAACTAACCCTTTAATGTGTTCAATATGAGACTATTTAAACCAGGAAAAGCTATTCCTACCAGATCACATGATCAAGATAACCGCAAAACTGGGAGAAAATGACCAAAATTCACCATCGTAACATTGGAGTGCTGCTGAAGTTCCTTCTCGCACAGAAAAATCCACCCAAACACACGTGAACAACCTCAAACAGCCTTTTATTATGAAATGAAGTCCCTTTACAGAAGTTCTGGCTCTTTGTCATGAACATGCGGGTCTGATCACAGAATGAAGATTTATTAATGATCTAAACCGCTTGGAAAGCCACATAAATCTCATGTGCATTTTCATGTCTTCTGTAGAGCTGCGTGTAGCTTGAACTCGTTACATAATTAATGAACTTTGCACTGTTCCTGAACTGAATTGAGCTGAATAATGACACTATTGTCTACAGCGGAGCTGCTTTACAGCTGAAACTGAGTTAGTTTCATAATGAATGGATTTTGCAACACTGTTATTCTCCTGTTTATTTCTGTGAAGCTGCTTTGAGACACTCTGTACTGTATAAAGCGCTATAGAAATAAATTTGACTTGATGTTAATGCATTACTAAAAAAAATATTGGTAACACTTTCTATGAAGACCATGCTTATAATGAATTATAGCTCCATTTATAATTATTTATAAGTATTACTATTTTATAAACATTTATTAAGACCTATAATGCATTATAAGAACAGTTATAGTTACATTTATATTATTTTTATAATAAGTCATGCATTTAGTTTTTCAATGCGCATGTTCATAATCCATTATACACTGATTTATAAGTATTAATTAATCAGGCGTATGGTTCCATGAATGTATTTATAAAGATGCAGCCTGCATTGCTATAATGTTATTATATTATAGTTACAATTACTTTATTCAGATTTATTTCTGTCAAATAAGTGAATATATTGTTATTAATAGCCATGCTGTGTTCTTATAAATGCTTATTGTGAGCACTGTAAAAAATGATCGTGATTTTAACGGTAAAAGACTGTAAAAATGCTACGGTGAAAAACAGTTAACTGGTTAAAGTTTCCGCACTATATACGGTGAATAACTGTAATAGAGCTAACCTTACATTTAATGTAATTTTACAGTAAAATACCATTAAACTTACAGTTTTCGGTCATTGTGTAATTTACAGTAAAAAAACGTAAATGGACACTCCCAGAATTCCCTGCGTGACACTTCACATTTGATGTATTTTCGTTCAAATAACTATGTTTCTTCTTAGTTTTTCGAATCAGTTATGTACATTAGGGTTTTATGTTACATTTAATGTTGTTAAATTAATGCTTATTGCATTTTTCAAAATTTCATGTGTGTTACCATGATGGTGTTTAGTGTTTGTGTGAATAACTGTGCACCTTCTAAAAGCTGCTTGTGATGAGCTTTGATTCATCACGTGACTCTCATCACCACTGTGTTGGTTGGTAATTTAATATTATTTCAGTTAATGAAATACGTTTTTTTACCGTAAATTGAATGGATTTTTTTTACAGTAATATAAACCTTTAAATTATACAGTTTTGAACTGTAAAATAGACAGTAAACCAAGTACTGTCCCGTAAAACCTAAAATGTTGCTACCGTATTTTTTACGGTAAGGTTTTGGCAACCACAGCTGCCGTTTTTTACCGTAAATTTTACAGGGATTTTTTTTTACAGTTACTAATCTCTATAAATGCATCCTTTATGGCTTTAGGTGAAAACATAGGATGCAATTTTCCTAAAGCAAATGTTAAGAAATCATGAAGATGTGCTCATTATACATTTTAAGTTGTTTACTTGTAAATGTAACTAATTAACAATAATTCCTGTAATAGAATAATGAAAAAACCCACAGAAATCATTAATACAAAAAGTTGAAAAAACAGCTGAAAAATATTACTTTAACATATATACTAGCAAAACACTGCAACAATATTTTTTAAAGTATAATTCCAAACTGCTATAAGCGATATCATATGGCTGAGGAGATTTAACAAATTACCAAACATTATCCATTAAAGACAATTAATAACTAATTGGTACAGCAAACAAGTGTCTCTGGAGCTATTTTATATGGATTATGAGCATGCACATTGAAAAAGCAAATGCATGACTTATAAGTAATTATAAAAATAATATAAATGTAACTATAGCTGTTCTTATAATGCATTATAGGTCTTAATTAGTCTTTATAAATATATTTATAGAATAGTAATACTTATAAATACGTATAAATGGGGCTATAATTCATTATAAGCATGGGCTTCATAGAAATGTATTATTTTAACAGTCTGGCATCCTTCATTTATTATGCAACTACAAAATTTGAGTAAATAACATTTTAATAATGATAAAGAATGATCTGTAGATGTGCTGTATGTGTTTGTTTATGGATCTGTGTTGTCACATCTCACACTGAGTCGCTGAGCAGTCGAGCCTCCAGCGCAGTGTATCTGAGCAGCAGCGGCTCATAAACCTGCAAACACAGGAAACACACACGTCACACACTGACCCTTCAACAGCTTTATTATCTGCACTCTCAATATCACAGGACAAAAGATTAATGCATTTGTGTTTTGCTCTCTCTCTGTCATTTATATGACGGCTGAGGTTAAGACCGCTGGACGATACTGTGATGACGTCGACATTCAGCTCATATTTCTGAGCTATCTAAAGCACAGAAATATAATAAGGTTTTGTAATGTATTCAATTTGACTACGGCATCTTCTGTTGACCTTGAGGAGTTTATTTCAACCATATGCTAATATCTCATTGAGCAAAGGCAATATGATAAAAACATCAATGATTAATAAATAATTAAATTGGTTATTATTAATAATAATAATAGCAATAATACAATTATTACATGTATGTTTGATGATTATTATTTTTATTGTAATTATTATAATAAATGATATTTTTTATTATAATTGTATTATAATTATTATAATTATAAGGCAATATGATAAAAACACCAATGATTAATAAATAATTATATTGGTTAATAATAATAGCAATAATAACAATTATGTATGTATGAGGAGTTTATTTCAACCATATGCTAATATCTCATTGAGCAAAGGCAATATGATAAAAACATCAATGATTAATAAATAATTAAATTGGTTATTATTATTAATAATAATAGCAATAATACAATTATTACATGTATGTTGGATAATTATTATAATTATTATATTTAATTTTAATGATTATTTATCATTATTATTATTTTATTATTATTATAATAATACAAATGATTATTATTATTATTATTATTATTATATTTAATTCTAATTTATTATTTAAAACATTTATAATTATATATAAATTATATTATTATTATTATTAGCATCATTATTATACTTATGTTTAATGATTATTTGTTATTATACTTTTTATAATTATTATTATATTTAAGTTGAATAATTATTTTATTATCATCATATTTAAGTTTAATTATAATTTATTATTAAAAATATTTATAATTATATATAAATTATAATAATATATTGATTATATAATATAATAATTATTATTATTATATGCATGTTATTTATCATATTTATGATTACTTGTCATTCTTTTTTATAATTATTTTATTTAAACTTAATGATTATTTATTATTATTATTTTATAATGATAATAACAATTATTATTATTATTTATGTTTAATGATTTTTTTTGCTATTATTATCATTTTTTATTTAATTTATTCATTGATATATTATTGACACTTTTTGAGCATTGAATGACCTATTCTCTCAACTCTTCTGCCATGCAGGCGGTCACATTCACATGTGTATGACACCTACAGTGCTGTCTATGTAGGGCGCAGCAGAAAACACTCTACAGTGATTCTGCTGACTTAATATCCCACTAAAGTGTGTACTCGGATCAATACTAGACACGTGCAACAACAGGGAATAAAATAATCATTAGGGTTTATGAATACATCAGATGACAGCTGGTCATCTCGTCCGCTCAGGACGGGTTTGTTAGACCGTCTCTATCACGTTTTCTCCCTCGGAAAATTGCTTTCCGGCCC